>JACCIX010000510.1:7500-175000 GCA_025506515.1 Flaveria trinervia
ACATAAACAATAACAACAACACAATAACAATAACAATACCAATAACAATAACATAACAACAACAAAACACTAACAATAACAACAACAATAACAATACAATAACAATAACAATAACAATCCCAATAACAACAACAATACAATAACAATAACAATAACAAACAACAACATAACAATAACAATAACAATAACAACAATAACATACAATAACAAAACAATAACCACAACAACAACACAACACAACAACAACAACAACAACAACAACAACAACCAACAACAACAACACAACAACAACAATACACAATAACAACACAACAACAACAACAACAACAACAACAACAACAACAACACAACACACAACACAACAACAATAACACAACAACACCAACAACAACACACCATAACAATAACAACAACACAACAACAACAACCACATAACAATACAATAACAATAACAATAACATAACAATAACCAAACATTACATACAAACAATAACATACATACAATAACAATAACATAACAATAACAATAACATAACAAACAATAACATACAATAACAATAACAATAACATAACAATAACAATAACAATAACAATAACAATAACAATACAATAACAATCACAATCAATACCATAACATAACAATCACAATAACAATACAATAACAATAAAAATAACATAACAATAACAATAACAATAACAATACAATAACAATAACAATAACAATAACAATAACACTAACAATAACAATAACAATAACAATAACAATAACAATAACAATAACAATACATACAATAACAATCAAAATACAATAACAATAACAATAACAATCACAATCAATAACAAAACAATACATAACAATAACAATAACACAATACAATAACAATAACAATAACAATAACAATAACAATAACCTAACAATACATAACAATAACAATAACAATAACAATACAATAACAATAACACACAATAACAATAACAATAACAATAACCATAACAATAACAATAACAATAACAATAAAATCACAACACAATAACAATAACAATAACAATAACTCAACAATAACAATACAATAACAATACAATAACAATAACAATAACAATAACAAAACAATACCATACAATAACAATAACAATAACAATACATAACATAACAATCAATAACAATAACAATAACAATAACATAACTAACAATAACAATAACAATACACAACAATAACAATACCAATAACAATAACAATAACATAACAATAACAACAACAATAACACACAACAACACCAACAACAACAACACAACACACAACAACAACAACAACAACAACAACAACAACAACAACAACACAACAATAACACAACAATAACAACAACCATAACAACAACACTAAAAACCAACAATAAAAAACAACAATAACAACAACAATAACAACAACAATAACAACAACAATAACAACACAATAACAACCAATAACAACAACCATAACAACACAATAACAACAACAATACAACACACGACAACAACAATGACCAACCATGACAACACAAGCCAACACACTGACAACAACAATAACAACAACAACAACACCAACAACAACAACAACAACAACAACAACAACACAACAACAACACAACAACAACACCAACAACAAAAACAACAACACACAACAACAACAACAACAACTACACAACAACAACAACAGCAACAACAGCAACAACAGCACACCACACAACAACAACAACAACAACACTACACAACAACTACACAACAACAACAACCAACAACAACAACAACAACAACAACAACAACAACAACAACACAACACCACACAAAACAACAACAACAACAACAACAACAACACAACACACCAACAACAACAACAACAACAACAACAACAACAACAACAACAACAACATAACAACAACAATACAACAACAATAACAACAACAATAACAACACAATAACAACAACAATAAAACAACAACAACAACACAACACAATAACAACAGAATAACACAGCAATAACATAACAATACAATAACAATAACATAACATAACAATAACAATAACAATAACAATAACAATAACAATAACAATAACAATAACAATAACAATAACAATAACAATACACACCGATAGTAATACCGATAGTAATACCGATAGTAATACCGATAGTAATACCGATAGTAATACCGATAGTAATACCGATAGTATACCGATAGTAATACCGATAGTAATACGATAGTAATAGCGATAGTAATACCGATAGTAATACCGATAGTAATACCGATAGTAATACCGATAATAATACCGATAATAGTAACGATAATAATAACGATAATAACAACGATAATAATAACGATAATAATAAGAACGATAATAACAAGAAAATAATAGTAATAATAATAATAGTAATAATAATAGTAATATAATAATAATAATAATAATAATATTTATAATAATAATAATAATAATATTTATAATAATAATAATAATAGTAATATAATAATAGTAATAATAATAATAAAATAATAATAATAAGAGCGATAATAATAAGAAAAATAATATTAATAACAATAATATTAATAATAATAATAATAATAGTAATAGTAAAATAGTAATAATATAGTAATAATAATAGTAATAATAATAATAATATATTAATAATAATAATAATAATAATAATAATAATAATAAAATAATAATAATAATACTAATAATAATAATAATAATAATAATAATAGTAATGGTAATAATGACAAGTATACCATAATATTTTCTTAATAAAACAAATTAACAAAATCAATCCTCACTTAAATCAACCAGCTATATAGAGCGCTTCTACCCATACCGAATTAATAATATATTGCGTTCCATATTATTCCCCGCAAACAATATAATGTCACATTATGTCTATATTCTCCATTGACAAGGATTCTAAATTTCCCCACAAACAATATAAGTCACTATTATTCTCCGTTAACTAAAATTCGATCTAAATTCTATTTAAGAGCAGTAATTATGTAAGGCTCATTTTCGGGAAGCTTTATAGTTAGCAATTCGTAACATAAAACATTAATAATTTAGCTTTTGTAGCAAAAACATAACTTAAATTCATATTTTAATTGTATCAGAAATCGTTTCATTCTTCATCATTTTAAAAATGGTGTAATTATGAATATCCTTTCCAAAAATGTGGATGTCAAACTTGAACTATTCTTAGTAGTTTCCAGGTCTATGCCTACACCTTTTTTGAATCATTATTTACCTACCAACTAATATGCATAAAAAAATTAGCGACGTTGAGTGAGTTTTAATTCATGATAAAATACTTTACGTTTGATAAAATCATTTTCTTAAAAAACGTGAGCATTCATTAATCCATACACATTAGTATAATTGTTCGTTATCTTTCATCATCGTTCATTTCTTTCGTTCTTTCATAATTATCTTTCAATGTATGACTCATTGTAATGTGTTACACCCCAAACATTGTGCACAAAGCTTGTACTATGCCAATGTTTATAAATAAACCCCCATACATTTGCACGAAACTAACTACGGTACTGGTGTAAAGTGACAAGGATCCCGTATCGTTCAGTCAATCTCAAGGATTAGACCCCTTAAGCTATCCTCATGTGCTAGATAAGTCGTACTTCAGTTGAGCTAACAACAACATGATTGTGAACCTTCATTTATTTTACTTGCAAGAGTTTCATTCATTCATTACACTCCACTTTCCGTTCTTATCATTATCTTTCACTTTCATTGCATACTATTTTACTTATATATATAGCATACCAAGTAAAGACATATCGTAAAACTTTATTATTTTTGAAAATGGTTAGAACGTAAGATAACATAACACATACGCAAAAAATCATACGAAAAAATCATCTCGTGCGAGAACCTCCCTCCAAGTTACTACATGAGTAATGAGTTACATATCTTCAACACTTTAAATATTCACTTTTTCTATCTACAACATGGCTTTCTCTCTCTAGCAACAACACTTCTCGCGTGATAATATGGTCAAACAGGTGTTCTTACCTATTTATAGGATCCATATTTTATCGCTCGGGTTCTCACGGGAGAACTCTCTGTTTGCGTGAGAATTTCTTCTTTTTCTTTTCCTTAAATTTTCAGGGTGTTACAAGTGTACCTCCTATTTAGGTTTCGTCCTCGAAACCTGTCAGTTGTCGAATAACTACGGATAATGCCATCTGATCTCCTCCTCAGTCTCCCATGTAGACTCAGATCCCTTCTAAGCCTCCACTGTACTCGTACAAGTGTAACTACTTTATTCCTTAAACGCCTCTCATTTCTATTAAGAATGGCCATGGGCTTTTCCATGTAGTTCAACCGCCATCATCAGTCAAACACTTTCTTAAGTGAGATACGTGGAATGTCAAATGCATTTCACTTTGCTTATCCTGTAGCTCTAATCGATAGGATACTTCTCCTACCCTTGTGATGATCCAGAATGACTCTAGATACCTTGGGCTCAACATTTCTATATGAACGGATTTACTATATATTGCAAATAGGCTACAAGTCATATGGCCAAACAAGGATATTTGTTTATTTGATATTAGATTTAACATAGAAACTAGTAGTGTTTGACATCTTGATCTGAAATAGCATCAATTTATCAAATGTAATAGGTATATGATGAAAATTTTAAAATCCAAATAATAATGCAAATCGCCCCTAACCCCTAGCTAAAGACGGAAATCACAATGTAATCAAATATTTAACCGGACAACTAAAGAATATAAAAAATTTCATGCATGATACAAATTATATTATATTGTTGAATAAATACGCACTAAATTGTCAATTGGTATCCTGTTGCAAAGCTTCCTCTTACATATACTATATTAAAAGTAAAAGGGTCCTTTATAGTTAAATTTTAAAAAATTAAACATTTTAATGAAAGCGAGCAAATTGACTCTTTTAAATAGACACCCTAATATTTTAAATCACACCTCAAAATTTCTATATGTGTCGTATAGCCTCATACGCGTCGTATAGAGGAGGTCGTATAAGGCTGTATGTGTCGTATAAGGCTGTATGTGTCGTATAGGGCTGTATGTGTCGTATAGGGTTGTATGTGTTGTATAGGGCTATATGTGTCGTATAGGGGGGTCGTATAGGGCTATATAGGGCGTATAGCTCTCTGACAGCCCTCTAAATTTTTCTCGTAGTCAGTGTTGAAATTCGCTATACGCGTCGTATGACCCTATATGTGTCATATAGGGGGGTCGTATAGGGCTATATGGGGCGTATAGCCCCCTGAATTTTTCTCGTTTTAGTGTATTCGACCATATACGCTGCGTATGGACCCATACGCGAAGTATAGGTAAGTATCAATTTATAAAATAGAGTATCTCTTTATTAGGAGTCTTATTTAATTTCATTCTATCAAAGTCATAAATTAGAAAACTTCCCCGTCCCCCTTTCACTCAACATCGTATGTGATATGATATCGAACTCCACTTCATAATGTTTTCTTTAAAGTTTTCGCTTAGACAATTTACTACCAAAATGGTATAATTTTGTGGCTTGATTAGTACAATTGGAGTAGAGTAGGTATTTAAGGTCCCATGGCATTTAACAATGCATTTTTTAAGGCCTACTATTCACATGGCTACCTAAAACCAGCTCAATTATCTTGCCTCTTCCTACTTTTTTTGGTATTTTTGGTGTTTAAGTTACATACAAAATTATTTATGCAGGCCCCCTAAAACTTCATCTTCACCAACATGAGTATATCGGTTTTATAATTTGTTAGTGTGACTTAATGTTATACAATATAAAAATATGTAGGTGTTTTTTTTTTAATTTTTCCCAAGTAATAATATAGAAACCCTTTTTTATATTCTTGTACAAAAAGAGTACATGCTGAATTTCATTAAAACAAATCAAAGTACTGGTTTGGACGATGTGAGTACAAAAAGAAACCCATGGACGTAACAGTAAGTGCTAAACAAAAGTATATTTTATAACAAAATAGGATACCAAAATTTACAAACGAAGGAAACATTACTGATTTTATTTAGATAAACTCTGTGTATATTTTATCTAATTTATTCATATCCAACAGAAATACGGATACCACATGTTATCAATAACTATTGTCAAAACATAAGTAGATAACATAAATACGTGTATGGAGAGAAAACGACAAATCTATCATCTCACTTGTCTTCACTCACTTTATTTATTTAAATCTCTTGGTACTTTTAATTTATATTATAGAATTTAGCATGGTCCCACATATCTTCATACACATAATGGTAAGAAGTAGCTGTCAATTTCTCATAGTCCAAATGGAACCCAATCAATCTCTTGATGTGATGACAACTAAATGGTAGGACTCTTCTCAGGAACCATCTTAATACAATTATATTAATCATTTTAACAAAAAAATAAATTTGAAGTTTGCACGTTTAATGTAGAGAAATCACTGATCTTTATCTTTGATTAGATTATTTATTTTTATCTTCTTAGTTTAAAGGTTATGTTATGAAATAAATCACTCATTTATTACTTAGACGTAAAGTCATGTCCTAAAAATAATACATTACTGAAAGTTTCTATTCAGATTATCATTGTTTAATTTCTTACGAAGTCCTCAACAAGAAAATAAATTTGAAGTTTGAATGTTTAATGTTGCTTCAAATGATTAAAGAGAAATCATTGATCTTTATCTTTGAGTATATTATTTATTTTATCTTCTTAGTTTAAAGTTTATATTATGAAATTGATCTTTTATTTATTTCACATACGTAAAGTCATGTCTAAAAGATAATACATCTCTGAAAGTTTCTACGCATATTTTCATTGTTTAATTCCTTAAAAAAGTCTTCCCTTTACTATCTCTAACTTCGCTCTTTCAACTTATCATTGACTACATCCATCTAATTATATTTCGAGCGAATAGAAGATTTCGTTCTTCAAAGTTGTAGAAATTTTCAAATATTGTTTTTATACTAACAAAATTATAAGAATTATCTTGTATATTCACGTTCAATTCATTAAAAAAGTCATCTCTTTATTGTCCACCCCAACCCCACCTCTAGAACCACTGCCAGCGGCGGCCATGTTCGCCGACCACCACCACAATTGAATCGCAAACCCACCCAGGTGGATGGTGGATGGTGGATGGTGGATGATGAAGAAAATTTGAATATTGATACCGGTGTGAATGGGGTTATCTGTCATGTGCATGGGGTAATCACAACTACCAAGTCAATAAAGTCTACATGTTTAATTCTTATGTTTTGAACTCCTTATTATTTGCTTAAGAATAGGTAGAATTGTGATTATTATTATTTTAATATTTCTGTTTTGTGTTTATTTGTTGTAAAACTAGCCTAATGGTATAACAACATGAGAAGAGATGTAGGGAGATAGATATTCATATCATTATTGGTGTGTTTGACAATGAGATACAGTGGAGATGTTTATAAGAGTAGGAAGCCTAAATATTTCATGACTCGTACAATCATTAAGATGGTATGATTATTTCTAATTCAAATATAGAAAGTCTATTTATATAATTGTTGATAACCATAATAAATAACACTCCCTCTTAGTTATCAATTTAATATGCTTGAAGAAGCGACCTCGTAAAAAATCTTGTTAGTAAAACCCAGTAAGAGAAAACCATATCTAAGAAATTAAGAATGCAAGGCATATTAACTCCCCCTATTTGTATGAGTTATGTTGTCTCATTAAAAACCTTACTAAGAAAACCCAATGAAATAAAACTTAGTGAAGGAAAAAGAGTGCAACTTGTTGGTCCATTTGATCGTATTACAGTGTGAATGAAATGAAGAATCGTTCAATATCAAACACTCAAACTAAACAAGATGAACAATGAAGATTAAACACAATAACAACTCAACAATAAGACAATGAAGATCATAACATTCAATAACATCAAAGCACAATGATATTTCTGTGTAATAAGTGCTTAGAAATGGTAACTTGCAACAAGGATCAACGATTAGGGTTTTGCAAGCTTACCTACAATGAGAATGATTAAAAACTATATATAGCAGTCTTAGTTTCACAGACAGTTTCGCTGTCAGCTAAACTGTAGTTTCACCCGGCAGAAACAGTAGTTTTGCCGAGCGAACTAATCAGCTGACTGGCTCACAGTTTCGCTGGACTGCAAAACTACATAAATCTAATTACATACAAAAGGAAACTAACAAAAGACTATTACAAGCAAAAGTAAACATTCTAAACTAAGGTGAGTCCAACCTATACATGATATTCACCACTTAAATAATACCCTTCTCCCCACCCGTTTATTTAAATATGCACCATGTAAGTAATAAGTGTTGATCTTCTATGAAGTTGATGTTTCGTCATGATCCCTTACTGTGCAATTGCTGAAGTTTATTAGTGATGTATCATCTTTAATGAAATTTAGTACCTTTCTCTATAAAAATTACCACAATATTCAAAATTATTGCGTACATTACATGCATCTGTAATACAAACTAAACGTGTTTCGATTGTTAGCAAATATAAACTCAAATTATTTGTACCTTAAGAGTATCACAATATTTGAATTACCATATTTTATTGCTTCTCATTCAACATGATGTACATGATTATCTAATAGTATATAACTAGCAAGAAACAATAATGCATCAAAACGAATTATGATGCTTCTAGATCAATAATTTCTCAATTGTTTGATAAAAATGATGATGTGAGAATCTTTTAACGTACTTAAAATGACATGTTTTATCGGTATTAAATGTTCAACTCCTCTTGATGTGTTTCTGTTGACTAATAATATAGAAATATTATTTTAGATATCAAATCATAATTATAATTTCATCTTTCATTTCAAATTATTCCTTTAACGATTTGAAAACTTTAATTGTATTGAGAAGATACAGTCATATCATGAACATATATTATGATACTTATGCACCTCATGTTATTTTTTTCATAAAAGCACATGGGCGAAATATATCTATTGATATTTATCTTTTTGAGATAATCGTCGAGTCGATTATACCACACTCACCTCGACTACTATTAATCTACTCATTACGTAACACATTTCTTGAGGTTTTGATGTTAATGCTTTTGGTATTTACAATGATTCACAAACTTCATTTGGTATTGACTAATTACTTATGTACATACAATCATCAAGAATTTTGACACATAAACTTTTCATACTTAACACATGATATTTGTATCATATGTAAATGTTTCATCAAATAAAATTTCAAAATAAAATTTGCACCATTCTTTTATATAGATTAATTAAGATAGCATCATCAACAGGTATAATTTTATTTTTATGTGTTTATTGGTACAAAAGATTTACATCTTTAAATGTTTCCAATTACCTTTTAAAGACTCAACTGTTTTTGAAAACTCATAAGGAGTTCAAGTTATATTCAACGTATATACATATGTGTAGAGATTAATGAAGAAGCTAATGCAACTTAAACATCTTAAGTCTATCATGCATGCTGCACAAGTGCATTTAAAAAGAAGCTTAGGAAGTTTCACACATGAAACAGAAAAATACTCTAAGTGTGAAATCTTCCGAAGCCAAGACCAATATCTTCCGAAACCAAACATGAAGTCTTCCGAAGCCTCAAAGATAAAGTCTTCCGAAGCTTCAAGTTCATGAAGACAGATTTCTTCCGAAGACTTTTAGTAACATGCTTTATCTGATATACTATTCCATAAAGCTGGACACCTTTCTGCTGCATCTCTGCAAGTCACCAACTTAGATGAGTTGCTGAAAAGGTCCATGCTTTTGGTAACTGTACATTGAGGTCTTAAGTCTGTAACTTTCTACTTTATGTACTTTATCCTTTTTGTAATAGATAAGGATGTGAGCTATGGCATGTCATAGTCACAAGTCAAAAGGCAATCTGGCTTTTGACTCTACAATTGATTTTGTTGTGTCTAGTCAATTGTATCCAGCTGGCTTCCAAAGTATAGCCGGCTGTAGGATGTAGTATAATTATCTCATGTTCTTGTATCTTTCTATATGTTTTGTAACACTTGTAATAGAACATAGAGAAAGCATATACTGCATTCTTGAAAACCATACACTTGTGTTCTTTTTGTTCTGTCTCTTGCATTACTTGTGTTCTTAGTATCTCAACTTGGTTAATCCAGTTTACTGTTTGATAAAAGTCTAGTTAATCTCCTCTTTGTGTTGTTGTGTTGTAACTTACACCCTTCAACGATCCTGCAATATGCTATAATCATAATGCATTCGGATCCAAATATGTATACAACAATAACAATGTTCTTAATAACTCACTTTACTTGATTATTGCAATTTAAATCATTCATGGAGTTTGATGTAAGTTTCAATATCAAGTAAATCACAACATTCATAGTACGCATAGTAATTAATTCGTCTTTGTAGTGCCAGACTAATGAGGCATTGGTATGTTATTACATCCACCAGAAGAATGCTCTTCTCATAATAAATTAGATCTTTGCGAAACTCCTTTACCACCACCGATTTTTCTTTGCATCTTTCTTTTATTATTTTACATAATTCATTCGCACAAAAGACCTCGTTTATAACCAACATATTTGAGAATTTAAGCGCTACATATTAAGTATAATTGATGTTTATTTATTTCAATTCCATGTATTTTAGACATGATATAGTTATTGAGATCTCTTTGTTTTCATGTATTTGAGGTTCATGCAGAATCATCATGTCTATTGCCTTTATAGAAGACCTTTATATCATACCTCGACTTGTCCTTTTAGGACACTAACTTTAATCAGAGCATTAACAGTTTATACATGTGATTTTGTCACTATTTTAAGGATAGTAATTGATTTGTTAATCTATCTAAATGAATTATCCCTTGAACTTCTAGTTCAAACTATTTAATTTGAGGATCAATATGAAACGATAATTCATTCTAACTCATTCCACTTATCAACTATTTTTATCTCTCCCTACTGTTAGGAATATTGATTCATCACAACAAAATTCGGTAAATTGAGTTGTAGAGACGTTTATCATATTGACTCTGCTAATTTAAATAAAGATATTATTTATACTCATCATATATTCTCAACTTACATTAAAGCACCATTTTTATGATTTGTGGTGGATCAATTGCAATTTGTACCGCATAACCATACATTAGATAAGGAATTTTTGGTTCCTAACCAAAACCCACTATAATAGAAAAAAATATTATAAATTTTTGGCTTGATATGAATTAATGTTCTTGCATGTAAAATAACATGTTTACAAACTTGAACATTTGCACTCATGATCATTGATTTTGCAATTAATTGAGTAGTCGTCTCAACAAAAGAAATTTGGGCATTAACTTAAGCAATATTAAGTTCAATACTTCTTCCAATAACCATTATTATATTGAGAACTAAACTTACCATTTATAACTAAATTAATATGCTATTCTGGAATCGTGTTCTTGCTACCTTTCTGCTGCAGCTCTACAAGTCACCAACTTACATGAGTTGGTGAAAAGGTCCATGCTTTTGGTAATTGTTGTAACATTTCGTATTTTCATTAGCTAAAAGTTAACTTCGTTTACTCTTACAAGGATTATCTTTGTCAATTTTGAAACTTGCGTGATTGTTTGTGTTTAATATCTATTGTAATTGGGTTTTCATGAAATGTTATGTATGTATAATAATAATGAGGTTAATAATAATAAAAGTAAATAATAAATATTGAATAATAGTATTGTAATAATAAGATTGCTAATAATAAAGAGTATAAACTAAGTTACCTTCCGACCTTAGTGGAATTCATCCTGTGTTCCATGTCTCAAATTTGAGAAAGTGTTGGCCGACGAAAGCCTGTATTTCCGCTGAAGACATTCAGATTGACGAGTCATTACATTTTGTCGAGAACCTGTAGAGATCATGGATCGTATAATGAAGAAGACTAGAACCACAACAACCCCAATCGTCAAGGTTCGTTGGGAAAATAAACGTGACGCTGAATTTACTTGGGAACGTGAGGAGCACATGAAGGAGAGATACCCGTTCTTATTTGTATAGTTTCATTTCTTTTAATTTCGGGACGAAATTCTTTAAGTTGGGGAGACTGTAACATTTCGTATTTTTGTTAACTAAAAGTTAACTTCGTTTACTCTTACAAGGATTATCTTTGTCAATTTTGAAACTTGCGTGATTGTTTGTGTTTAATATCTATTGTAATTGGGTTTTCATGAAATGTTTTATGTATTAATAATATGAGGTTATATAATAAAAGTAAATAATAATATTGAATAATAGTATTGTAATAATAAGATTGCTAATAATAAAGATTAACAAACTTAACCATCTTTAAATTATAAACTTATTAAGTTTGAGGGTTAATTTGTCATTTTAGAAACTTAATATAGAACTTTTAAGCATGAAATGTTAACTATTAAACTAAAGGGGCCAATGTGTAACATTTCAAACTTTCAACCAAACCCCGCCCATTCCCGTAATTTCGGCCGCGACTCCGGCCACACTCCTCCGGCCAAAGTCCGGCGAGATTAAAACATCAAAAAAACGGTTGTTTCGTAGCTGAACTTTATCCGAATCGCTTCGCATACGTGCTTCGAACTTGAATGCACTTAATAATCGAGTTATACATCGGTTACCAAGTCAATTCGATCATATAACCGAAACTCTTTTAACTCATGACCGTTTTGTCATTAAAACACAATAATAATCGAATTAACTGAGTACAATCAATCTTCTGTCTATCTCCAATCGTATACACCTTTCAATTCACCTGAATCAAACATAATCAATGAATTAAGCATCAGCCTCATCGCGACCTGCACACTAGTCGAACACTACCCTATTGTGTTCAAAGATCAAAATTGACAGAGGGCTTTGAGTCCAGACCATCACACGAAGCTATCCGCACCTTTGATTTGAATATCATTGAAGATTACTTGAACTTTTTGCACTCACGGTCGCGACTTATTCTTCGGTTGATACTTCGTCTGTTCATCATCAATACATCTTCGAATCGGGTAATTAAATACATGTACATGCTCGATTTTACATGGGGAACAAAAGCCCCATGATCTTTACCATTAACAACATCGATTTAACGCTTAATTTGATTCAAATTCGAACTAGGGTTCTAGGGATTGGGGATTTTGTTTATATGGGTTTTAATGTTTTTAAACCAAGATCTACCGCGGCTGGATGCCTTGGTTCACTGGTTAAACGCTCTCATCTCCACTTAGAGGTCCCGGGTTCGAACCCGGGCACCCTCAAACATTTTTTTAAGGCTTTTCAGCCCTTAAATAAATTATAGAAATTTTTAATAAATATAAAAAGGGTTTTTGTAAACTTTAAATATTTTTCAAAGACATCAAATTATTTTCTATAATTTTTCTAATTTAATTAATTAATTATCTTTTAAAGAATTTTAACAAAGGATGTTCTTGGATTATTCCTATTAAAATGGATTTTGAATAATAAATTAATAATTATTAGTGGTCCAAATATTACCATTAAGTTATTATCGTTAAAATTATGATTATTTCAAATATTTATTCAAGTTTATATTTAAACTTCACTAGCCATTATCGATGATTTAATGTTATTTTTTTTCTTTATAATATTTACACAAATGGTATATTCCTTTGTTACATTATTTAGACTTCTACAAAAATCCCCAAACTCCACTTGAAATTTTAGCTCTCGTTAAATCATAATTCAATTATTACTTAAATCTTGTAATTACGTATGTTTAGGTGCCTTGTGACGTTCATCTTGGAACGACGTTTACTATTCTTAAATAATCTCCATTATATACATATTATCATGTGAGTTTTCTTGCCCCTTTTTCATATTTTTACACTAACTTGGGGTGAGACATGATAGCGTATACATGATACACTTATACATTTGAGACTTGTAAATCACGTGCAATTCAACTTATTATTTGTCATGGTCATTTGTATATTGTAAGTGTTTATATGAGATACATAGTTTGTGTTTACAATCATTAACTATTGCTAGCCTGGCGACGTCTTAGATCTTTGGCCTGACAAGCCTATTGGTGCTAAAGTCGATGTATTGCCGACTCCTAGGAGCCGTATGCTTGTGCACTAGGGAACCAAATACACTTAGCCAATCTTTTATACTTGTAATCAAGTCGAGGTTTGGTTGTAACGATATGTGTTCTATAACCTTACTAGCTTATAACCTATGACATGAATTGCTACTTGTAACTTTCTTTTTCATTTATGTATGAAAACCTTGGAAACTCACCAGCTATTTTTAGTTGACTCTTATTTTATTCATGTTTCAGGTCAACCTCGCTTAAAGTGATCTTTTTGAAGCATGCTATAATCTAGGATTTTGACCTAGTAAATGAAATAAAAGTTTACTTTTGTGTTTTGTTTCATTAACTTATTACTTGGTTTGGGTATTTTTTTTTTATGTTAATTGTAATTTTATTTCAAGACTTATGAAAATAATATTTACAATATATATATAGCGTTATGTGGCTGTGAACAATCTAACTCTCACATCTCGACGTTTCCGCCGTCAAGGTTGGGGTGTGACAGATGGTATCAGAGCCCATAACTATAGGGATTTAGGTTATTAGTAATGGTGACCTAGACTATAGCTTATGCATGAACCTCATAGGATAATATTTATATTCTTGAAAATATATATTGTTACATGCTACATAATGCTATACTTTATGTCAATTGATGCCTTAGCATAGGTTGCCTTGTAATTGCCTAAACTTTGTTACTTGTCTCCCTAAACTTAACTTTGACTCATTGACTCTCCCCGACAAATGAAACTTCTTAATCTTATTCTCGTCAACACGTGGAATCGTTACTTATGCTTAAGAATTGAATCTTTAGACTTATGTCTAATCTATGTAAATCTCATCATGGTTTTGATTTCATGAACCTAAGAATTTGTATGACACATGGACACCTGTATTCTAGATTTCCTGGCAAAAGGCCCTCGGGCTAAGGCAAGCATATCGCATAAATCCTACGGGTCAACATACACAAATTTCATCGGACTATTTATGCTTACCTGGGGATTTCTGGGATGAGTGATAAACCATGGTCAACATACACAAATTTCTAAGGCGAAGGGTCAACTTACCTTGACGTGTCAACGTTTCCGAATGGTAATGCTTACCAAATGGAACCATTCCATGTACCTTACAACTTTTTGCCTTATCCTTGTTGAACATTAATCCTTGTTATTCCAATTCTCATATCTAACTCATTTGTATATTCCAGCGTGTCTCGTCATCATGGAAAGCGTGGAAGTTCCGATCGTAAGTTAGCCGCCATGATGCTCGACAAATGGCTGCTGGTCATTCCGACATGGTTGCTGAACTTATAGCACCTTAATGACCAACGCTAGCAACAATGGAAATGGTCATGGAGAAAATAGCAACAATCAAAACGGGAACAATCACACGGGAATAATCAAACTTGCACCTTCAAACACTTCAGCTCTTGCAAGCCCACTAGTTTTAGTGGCAAGGAAGGAGCCACTGGCCTTCTTGAGTGGTTCGAAAGCATGGAGAATACCTTTATTAATTGTGAGTGTCCCGATGCACTCAAGGCTCATTATGCCACTAGTATGTTCCAACAAAGGGCTCTTACCTGGTGGAATAGTAGAAGAGGAATCGTGGACCCGATGCCATTCTAGCACTTACATGGGAAGAGTTCAAGAACATCGCCATTGCGAAGTTCTGCCCAAGAAGTGAATTGCAAAAGTTGGAAGAAGAGTTTTGGAATTTGAAACAAAATGATGGTGATCATTTGGCCTACTCAACTAGGCATCATGAGTTGAGTATACTGCTGCCCCATATGGTCGACACTGTTCCCCGCAACATCGAGAAGTTCATTAAGGGTGTACCACCCCAAATTCAAGATGCTGTGGTGGGTAGCCGACCCACAACCTTGGAAGAAGCCATTACAATCACCGCTCAACTCACCGAGAACCATATAAGAGCGGGCACCATGTCTGTGAAGGGTGCAAAGAAGGTGGAGAAGACGGCTACCGAGGCGGTTAAGGAGACCAAAGCTGAACCGTCTAACAGCCACAACACAACAAGAAACGCAAGTTCACACCGGCGCGTAACTATGCCATGGCTGCACCCAACAACCCCAAGACAACCTGTACCTGCGGCTACATCTGTGGCACAAGTGCCTGGGGCTAGGGCTTATGCGGGTCCTCAACCGATGTGCAGCACGTGTAGGTATCATCATCCGGGGAATCAACCATGCCGCATTTGCACCTTATGCGGCAAATATGGTCATTTGGTGGCGACTTGCCACCGTGCACCTAACAATGCCGCTGTGGTCACAAACCGTGTTTGCTACAACTGTGGAGAACCTGGCCATTTTCGCCCACAATGCCTCGTCTTGTGGCTAATGTTCCACAAGCTCGAGGACGTGCTTTCAACATCAACGCTAACCAAGCACAAGCAAACAACGATGTGGTGAATGGTACGTTAACTCACCCTTAAATTTTGTGATCAAATTCATTTCATATTTTACCTGTATTGTTAATACCTTAAAAATTGAACAGGTATGTTCCTTATTAACAAAACTTATGCCTATGTCCTATTTGATTCTGGAGCCGATAAAAGTTTTGTTTCATTAGAGTTTGAACCCATACTTGCTAACCACATACGAAACTAGAAAGACCTCTTACTGTTGAAGTTGCCGATGGAGAACCAATTACCGTTGACGTTATCGTTCGTGATTGCATCTTAAGTCTGACACGCATGATTTTCTTATCGATCTTATCCCTATGAAACTTGGAAGCTTTGACGTCATCATTGGTATGGATTGGTTAGCCAAACACACATGCCGAGATCATTTGTTTCAAGAAGTGCATTCGTATACCGTTACCCTCTGGAGATACGTTGAAGGTGTTCGGTGAAAAATCTTCTAAAGGCTTAAACTCATGTCTTGCACTCAAGCCCGAAAGTGCTTAAACAAGAAGTATATGGCCTTCTTGGCTTATGTGGTCAACACGAAAGTCAAAGGGAAAGAACTTAAGGATGTCCCTATCGTACGAGACTTTCCTGAAGTATTTCCCGATGACCTTAGTGGTTTACCTCCCGTGCGTGAAGTCGAGTTTAAAATTGATTCATACCGGAGCAAACCCCGTGGCCAAGTCACTGTATCGGCTTGCACCATCGGAAATGCAAGAACTCTCCTGTCAACTGCAAGAGCTGTCGAGAAGGGCTTTCATCGTCCTAGTTCTTCGCCTTGGGGTGCACCTGTTCTTTTCGTGAAGAAGAAAGATGGATCGTTTCGTATGTGCATCGATTATCGCGAGCTTAACAAACTTACCATCAAGAATCGTTATCCTCTTCCTCGCATCGATGACTTGTTTGATCAACTTCAAGGAGCTTCCATATTCTCGAAAATTGATCTACGTTCTGGATATCATCAATTACGAGTTCATGAGGATGACATCCCAAAGACCGCTTTTCGTACTCGTTATGGACACTATGAGTTTATGGTGATGCCTTTTGGTTTAACCAATGCTCCTGCTGTCTTCATGGATCTCATGAACGAGTATGCAAGCCTTATCTAGACAAGTTGTGATCGTCTTTATTGATGACATACTTATCTATTCCAAGTCCAACACGATCATGAGCTGCATTTGAGAGTGGTTCTTGAGTTGTTAAGAAAGAGCAATTGTACGCAAAGTTCTCGAAGTGTGATTTCTGGCTCGAAGAAGTTCAATTTCTAGGACACGTGGTGAATAGCCAAGGAATTCACGTTGATCTGCAAAGGTGGAAGCTGTGAAGAATTGGTGTGTTCCTACAACTCCTACCGAAGTTCGTTCTTTTCTTGGTCTTGCTGGTTATTATCGGCGATTCATCGCCAATTTCTCGAGGATCGCAAAGCCGCTCACTACTTTGACACAAAAGAATAAACCATTCGAGTGGGGTTCCAAGCAAGAAGAAGCTTTTGAAGCGTTAAAGCATAAGTTATGCAATGCCCCTATCTTGACCCTACCCGATGGAAACGGTGATTTCACTGTGTATTGTGATGCATCTAAACAAGGCCTTGGTTGTGTTCTTATGCAACGAGGAAGGTCATAGCTTACGCCTCGAGGCAATTGAAGGTTCACGAGGTGAATTACACAACTCATGATCTCGAGCTTGGTGCTGTTGTATTTGCTTTGAAGATGTGGAGGCACTACCTGTATGGTACGCAATTTATAGTCTACACCGATCACAAAAGCCTTCAACACGTTTTCAATCAAAAAGATCTCAATATGAGACAACGTCGTTGGGTGGAGTTGATTAGTGACTATGATTGTGACATTCGTTACCATCCTGGTAAAGCAACGTTTGTGGCCGATGTACTGAGCCGAAAGATTCACAACAAGATGATCTCATTTCAAGAAATTCGAGATCGACGTCAATGGTTTGACACTTGGGGAGTTCGATACTGAAATTCGACTAGATGTCAATGAGACCACCGTACTACTACAAAACCTGAGAATAGATAGTGACATCGAGTCTAGCATCCTGGAGGCTCAACAAATGGTTCAACGAGAAGGGATAATGAAGGATGAGTTGGAGCATAATCTTCTAACCCAATTGGAAACGAAATCCAATGGATTGATGTACTTCGCCAATCGTATTTGGGTTCCAAATCGCGATAATATTGTACCTTTATTATGAACGAAGCTCATCAAACTCGTTATTCTATTCATCCCGGTTCCGATAAGATGTACATGGACCTACGTGGTCAATATTGGTGGCCTGGGGAAGAAACATAGCGACTTATGTAGCTAAGTGCCTCACATGTACGAAAGTTAAAGCCGAACATCAACGTCCAAGTGGATTACTGGAGCAACCCGAGATCCCTATGTGGAAATGGGAACACATATCCATGGACTTCATAACAAAGCTACCTCGAACCTCTCGAGGACATGATAGCATATGGGTGATCGTTGACCGATTGACCAAGTCGGCACATTTTATACCCATACGTGACACTTACAAGACATCAAAGTTAGCTCGTATATACGTTGATGAGATTGTAAGTCGTCATGGGGTACCTCTGCACATCATATCTGACCGAGATGCTCGTTTCACTTCACATTTTTGGTCGTCTATGCAAGAACTTTTGGGTACACAATTGGATCTAAGCACGGCTTACCATCCTCAAACTGATGGCCAAACCGAGCGAACGATCCAAACTTTGGAGGATTTGCTACGTCTCTGTGTTCTTGACTTTGGTGGCGATTGGGATACGCATCTACCGCTCGCGGAATTTTCGTATAACATAGTTACCACTCGAGTATCAAGATGGCACCGTTTGAAGCACTTTATGGTCGTAAATGTCGTTCAACGATCTGTTGGACCGACATTGGTGAAAACTTCATCACTGGTCCTGAACTTATACAAGAGACGACCGATAAGGTTTCTATCATTCGTAAGAACCTTGAAGTGGCGAGAAGTCGTCAAAAGAGTTATGCTGACAAGCGACATAAGCCATTAGAATTCCAAGATGGGGAGATGGTTCTTCTCAAGGTGTCACCGTGGAAAGGTGTGGTTCGCTTTGGAAAGAAGGGCAAACTGGCTCCAAGATTTGTGGGACCCTTCAAAATCCTGAAAAGGATTGGGAAAGTGGCTTATAAACTAGAGTTACCTTCCGACCTTAGTGGAATTCATCCTGTGTTCCATGTCTCAAATTTGAGAAAGTGTTTGGCCGACGAAAGCCTGTATGTTCCGCTGGAAGACATTCAGATTGACGAGTCATTACATTTTGTCGAGAAACCTGTAGAGATCATGGATCGTATAATGAGAAGACTAGAACCACAACAACCCCAATCGTCAAGGTTCGTTGGGAAAATAAACGTGACGCTGAATTTACTTGGGAACGTGAGGAGCACATGAAGGAGAGATACCCGTTCTTATTTGTATAGTTTCATTTCTTTTAATTTCGGGACGAATTCCTTTAAGTTGGGAGACTGTAACATTTCGTATTTTTGTTAACTAAAAGTTAACTTCGTTTACTCTTACAAGATTATCTTTGTCAATTTTGAAACTTGCGTGATTGTTTGTGTTTAATATCTATTGTAATGGGTTTTCATGAAATGTTATGTATGTATAATAATAATGAGGTTAATAATAATAAAAGTAAATAATAAATATTGAATAATAGTATTGTAATAATAAGATTGCTAATAATAAAGATTAACAAACTTAACCATCTTTAAATTATAAACTTAGATTAAGTTTGAGGGTTAATTTGTCATTTTAGAAACTTAATATAGAACTTTTAAGCATGAAATGTTAACTATTAAACTAAAGGGGCCAATGTGTAACATTTCAAACTTTCAACCCAAACCCCCGCCCATTCCCGTAATTTCGGCCGCGACTCCGGCCACACTCCGCCAAAGTCCGGCGAGATTAAAACATCAAAAAAACGGTTGTTTCGTAGCTGAACTTTATCCGAATCGCTTCGCATACGTGCTTCGAACTTGAATGCACTTAATAATCGAGTTATACATCGGTTACCAAGTCAATTCGATCATATAACCGAAACTCTTTTAACTCATGACCGTTTTGTCATTAAAACACAATAATAATCGAATTAACTGAGTACAATCAATCTTCTGTCTATCTCCAATCGTATACACCTTTCAATTTCACCTGAATCAAACATAATCAATGAAATTAAGCATCAGCCTCATCGCGACCTGCACACTAGTCGAACACTACCCTATTGTGTTCAAAGATCAAAATTGACAGAGGGCTTTGAGTCCAGACCATCACACGAAGCTATCCGCACCTTTGATTTGAATATCATTGAAGATTACTTGAACTTTTTGCACTCACGGTCGCGACTTATTCTTCGGTTGATACTTCGTCTGTTCATCATCAATACATCTTCGAATCGGGTAATTAAATACATGTACATGCTCGATTTTACATGGGGAACAAAAGCCCATGATCTTTACCATTAACAACATCGATTTAACGCTTAATTTGATTCAAATTCGAACTAGGGTTCTAGGGATTTGGGATTTTGTTTATATGGGTTTTAATGTTTTAAAACCAAGATCTACCGCGGCTGGATGCCTTGTTCACTGGTTAAACGCTCTCATCTCCACTTAGAGGTCCCGGGTTCGAACCGGGCACCCTCAAACATTTTTTAAGGCTTTTCAGCCCTTAAATAAATTATAGAAAATTTTAATAAATATAAAAAGGGTTTTTGTAAACTTTAATATTTTTCAAAGACATCAAATTATTTTCTATAATTTTTCTAAATTTAATTAATTAATTATCTTTTTAAAGAATTTTAACAAAGGATGTTCTTGGATTATTCCTATTAAAATGGATTTTGAATAATAAATTATAAATTATTAGTGGTCCAAATATTACCATTAAGTTATTATCGTTAAAATTATGATTATTTCAAATATTTATTCAAGTTTATATTTAAACTTCACTAGCCATTATCGATGATTTAATGTTATTTTTTTTCTTTATAATAATTTACACAAATGGTATATTCCTTTGTTACATATTTAGACTTCTACAAAATCCCCAAACTCCACTTGAAATTTTAGCTCTCGTTAAATCAATAATTCAATTATTAAACTTAAATCTTGTAATTACGTATGTTTAGGTGCCTTGTGACGTTCATCTTGGAACGACGTTTACTATTCTTAAATAATCTCCATTATATACATATTATCATGTGAGTTTTCTTGCCCCTTTTTCATATTTTTACACTACTTGGGGTGAGACATGATAGCGTATACATGATACACTTATACACATTTGAGACTTGTAAATCACGTGCAATTCAACTTATTATTTTGTCATGGTCATTTGTATATTGTAAGTGTTTATATAAGATACATAGTTGTTTACAATCATTAACTATTGCTAGCCTGGCGACGTCTTAGATCTTTGGGCCTGACAAGCCTATTTGGTGCTAAAGTCGATGTATTGCCGACTCCTAGGAGCCGTATGCTTGTGCACTAGGGAACCAAATACACTTAGCCAATCTTTTATACTTGTAATCAAGTCGAGGTTTGGTTGTAACGATATGTGTTCTATAACCTTACTAGCTTATAACCTATGACATGAATTGCTACTTGTAACTTTCTTTTTCATATTATGTATGAAAACCTTGGAAACTCACCAGCTATTTTTAGTTGACTCTTATTTTTATCATGTTTCAGGTCAACCTCAAGCTTAAAGTGATATTTTCGAAGCATGCTATAATCTAGGATTTGGACCTAGTAAATGAAATTAAAAGTTTACTTTATGTTTTGTTGCATTCGAACTTATTACTTGTTTGGAATTATGATTGTATTTTTATTTCAAGACTTATGAAAATAATATTTACAATTTAATATAGCGTTATGTGGCTGTGAACAATCTAAACCCTCACATCTCGACGTTTCCGCCGTCAAGGTTGGGGTGTGACAACTGTACATTGAGGTCTTGAGTCTGTAACTTTCTACTTTATGTACTTTCCTTTTGTAATAGATAAGGATGTGAGCTATTGCATGTCATAGTCACAAGTCAAAAGGCAATCTTCCTTTTGACTCTACAGTTGATTTTGTTTGTGTCTAGTCAATTGTATCCAGCAGGCTTTCAAAGTATAGCCGGTTGTAGGATGTAGTATAAGTATCTCATGTTCTTGTATCTTTCATATATGCTTTGTAACACTTGTAATAGAACATAGAGAAAACAATATACTGCATTCTTGAAACCATACACTTGTGTTCTTTGTGTTCTGTCTCTTGCATTACTTGTGTTCTTAGTATCTCAACTTGGTTAATCCAGTTTACTGTTTGATAAAAGTCTAGTTAATCTCCTTTTTGTGTTGTTTTGTTGTAACTTACACCCTTCAACGATCCTGCATTTGGTATCAGATCACAACAGGCTCTTGATATAAGATCTCACTATCTTAAGATCCCTCACACACACAAATACTAAACTTTTCAAATGGCAGCCATTTCCAAGACTTATATGGAAATTGGAACCATGAACAAGTCCCCACTGATCACTCTTGATGAGTTTGATACCTGGTGTTTGAGAATGGAAGGTTTCATCAGGTCTCTTGATTTAAGAATGTGGAAGTCAATTGAGAATGGACCTTTCATACCCAGCACACCTTCTGCTACTGGTGCTGGTATGATTCCCAAATATGTGGCTAACTAATCTGATGAAGATAGGAAGAGAGTAGAGATTGACTGAAAAGCCATCATAGCCCTTCAAACTGTCATTCCAAACTCTATGTACAGAGGTTTCAAGAAGTGCAAAATAGCCAAACAGCTGTGGGATGCACTGAAACTGATGTATGAGGGTTCCTCTGAAGCCAAGGAGATCAAGAAGGATCTCCTGAAGTAGCAGTTTGAAAACTTTACCTTTAAAATTGGTGAAACCATGACTCAGCAGTACTTCAGGTATGTTGAGATTGCGGATACCCTAGTGAATGGAGGAGTTTCTCTTGAGAATAGAGACATTATAAGGAAGTTCATGTCCTCACTTCCCAGGCAATAGACACGCTACAATGTGGTGATCAAGAGAATTGAAAATCTCAAAACTCTTACTTTGACAGAGTTATATGGGATTTTCAGTGGCTACCAGATAGAGATGAACATGCAAGGTTCATCTAGCAACTCCAACAATCAAATGGGTTCAGCCCTATATGTGGTTGAAAGGGATAGCATAGAACCCAAACATCATCTCATATGCTACCCTGACAACTCACCCAAGGGTCCTTTCATCACCTTCCCAGAGACACCAAGGGAGAACTACACTCAAGGAAGCCTATTCCAAGAGACAAGCTCTTCTCAAGCTTTTGTGTCTTCTGATGAAAGCTGTGTCAACTCTCTTTTCACTCTTGAAGACCTGGACTATATCCATCCAGATGATCTGGAATACATGGAAATAGTCCAGCAGATGGCTCTTCTCACTCATAGAGCCAAGAAGTTCTACAAGAGGACTGGAAGAAAGTTTCCAAGCAATGCAACCAGTGGAAAGTTTGGACTGGACAAAGGCAAAGTCAAGTGTTACAACTGTAACTTGATGGGCCACTTTGCCAGAGAGTGTAAGGCACCTAGAACAAATGGTGGCCAAACACAATCCAGACCAAACTACACTAACAAAGCTCTTCAGAATGAGAAGTCAAAGCAGCAAGCTGCTGTTGCTGTTGAAGAAGGAGGCTTTGACTAGAGCTTTCAGGTGGAAGATGCTTCTCCAAACCAAGTACTAATGGCAGATCTTGATGAAGCCAAGGTATTAGAACATCTCTGTACTCCTGAATGCATTGCTAAAGTCAACAGATACAGGTCCTACATCTTGGAAATGAGATCTGACCTTGAGTCCTTAAACATTTTAAAATATGATTTTAGAAAGTCTAAAAATGATTATAAACTGAAGATAGAGGACTTAAAGAAAACCATTTTAGTTCTAAAACATGAACACACATAATTTAGGACTTAAATCAAAGATCTCATAACTAAGTTAACTAAGTGCCAGGATGAGCTTGTGATCAGCAAAGCCAGGGCAGAAAAGAGTGTTCTTGAAGAAGAGACCTTCAAGAACATGATATCCTTATCCCTGCATAACAAAGTGTGCTATCAAAACAGGCAGGGACTGGGATCCAATGGGATAGCTCCTCCACACACAATCTTGTCAGTAAGATCTCCTAGGTGTGGAACTTGTGAAGATGAGCTTCCTCTCATAGATCCTATGAGTGAAGAGGATGAATAAGAGATAGTGAAGAATCCCTCTAAGAAGAGCGAAAAGGAGGATTCCAAGAAGGGCCACTATCCTTCTGAGGAGAAAAAGAAGACTGTGATGACTAAGTCCATGAGAAAGAACTTGATCAGAAAGAACAAAAGAAAGGCAAGGAAGGCTCAAGAGATCAATGCTACTTTTGACTCTAAGCAGAAACAAGATTTTATCTCTGCAGGGTTTAAAGTGGTAGGGATTGAAGACATAAACCAAAACTCTTCTGCTAAGAGTTCTGGTTCTTGTTCAACTCATCTCAGTAGCAAGAAGAAGACTGATCTGCTATGTACCACTTCTGCACAGCCTGGACCATCAAATTCCAAGCATAGTCCTCAGCCCAAGAGGATTGTCTCATCATCTGCAAAGATGAAGGTGGAGAAGGGATGTGACCAAAGACAGTCCTATTCCAAGGAAAGGCTCTTGTGAAGAAGAAGATGAATTGTGTCATGTGTGAAAGTACCACTCACATTGCTAAGGATTCTCCCTTCAATCCTAAAGGTACTGTCCATATGACCAAAACAAAGGCTTCAAAAAGTTCTAAGAAGATTCAAGCTTCGGAAGGAAAACTGTTTTCTTTGGAAGCTCCAAGTCTAAGAAGAAGGGAAGTGGAAAATTACCCTCGGAAGCGAAGTTGGTCTTGGAAGAAAGGAGTTCTTCCGAAGCACTGAAGTCTGCTGCAGTGTTTGTAGAATCTTCCGAAGGTTCACTCAAGAAAACTTCCGAAGTTCTAAAAGCTTCTGAAGTTTTGAAGGTCGAGTCAAGACTCCAAAGGTGATGTGGATGTCTAAGAAAAACCAAATGACTGAGATTTCTCCATCAACAACAGCTCAAGATCCTCTTAGAACAACCATAGGATTTATTACTGTTGAATTACCTTCTGCAAATGAACCGAAGACAAGCAAGGCTTGGGTTTCCAAATGTAACTAATCATTCTCTTTGTGCAGTGACAGCTGAAGACAGACAAAATGTAAGGCCCCGATCCCGAAAACCTCACAGTTGGTCATTCATAGCAATTAAAACATTCAACATTACAATTATACAAATTTATGCAGCGGAAATGATTTATCAAAAACCATTCGTATCATTTAAAACACTATTGTTAAGCAATACATCATCATTAATCTATTTACAAAAGAATTGTTTTACTGCATTACATAACAACAGTAACATAGAATACGAATGGATGTCAGTCTTTCCCTGCCGAGTAGCTTCACCCTCGTGCCATCCTCAGCAATAATTACCTGCTAACTAAAAATGTATAAAAGTCAGAGTTGCTGAGTGAGCTCTAGTTTTAAAAGTAGTAAAATACTTTCTATATGTTGTATAAGAAAATACTCTTTTCTGTAAAATACAACTCTGTACTGTATATGCGAGCACGCATAAACTATATGAACAAATATTGTTTGTTCTCTGTACTATATGCCATGTCTATAAACTTTTAACTTTATGTTTCACTTTCTGTATGGACCAGTGAGCAATACCCCAACTATATGCGCGATGAAAAACGGGCGACGGGCCATCTATATCCCTCGAAAGGGTCAACTGTATCCCTCAAAAGGGTCAACTATATCCCCCGAAAGGGTAACTATATCCCTCGAAAGGGTCTGTGTACTATGTACAAGGCCAACCCAATCACCCAGGACATGCTACAAAGGTCCTGCCAATCTCAATTGATTGACCCTGTGTGCATAAAAGGGTAGCTAACCCGCAGCACAGTTGAGCTAACGACAACACGGCCGTGTACTCCTGTAAGCTTGCAAGACTTGTTAACATTTTATTAATATTCCTCTTCTTTCTTTATTGCTCTTTCACTTTATTATTATGATATACTTTACGTTACTATAATAACATACCACGTAAAGTCACATACTGTGGGTAATAATAACAATAGCAATAACAATAATAAGGAACAGTCATAATCAATCATATCATGCATGAAACAACATCATTAATAAGTCTTTAGTTGACCTCGGTAAAATCCCTATGGCACAGACTCCCAGAAAAATTCTGTAAAAGTTTCTAAGTCTTAGGCGCATGGGAACTATTTGGGTGCATGAGCCCTATTTGGGCGTTCATCACTATATAGGCATATCAGCCTAACACTTAAGCATTTTCACTTTAGGCGCATGAACTATTTAGACGCATGGGCACTATGTGTGCGTATGAACACTTAGGCGCATGAGAATTTCAGGCGCATGGACATTGTGTGTGCGTATGAACACTTAGGCGCATAAGAATTTCAGGCGCATGAACATTTAGGCGCATGGGCCACTTGGGCTCATGGGCACTATTGGGGTGCATGACTCTACACTTGGTCGTCCGACTATTATTTTCTAGGCGCATGGACAACTGTTCAGGCGCATGGGCTGTACTTTATCATTTCTAAGGTAATCTTAAGCGTATGGGATACTGTTTGGGCACATGGATCACACTTAGTTCTTACTATGGCATTTTCAGGCGCATGAACCTTATTTAGGCGCATGGACCTTCTGTACTATATTTCTAGTATGTTTTCAACCCAAATCATCGAATTTGTCTGTTCTAAGCTTAATGTGGCTATTCTAACATGAATAACCTATAAGCATTCAAGAATCACATTCATTCATGAACAATGTACACGGGTAAACATACATGAACTTTTAAAAATCATTTAATACATTTTCAGCCCCAAAGATCATTTAAAACAAGTAAAACGGGGTCTAGAACTCACCTGATGCAACTTGGGTGTTTCTTCCTTTGTAACCCGCTTGCAAATGAGTTCAAACACCTAGAAACAACACCACATACGCACACCTGAGCACAAACACAACCATATAAGCACATAAGCATGTAACCGGGATAAATCCCGCCATAAACATGTAAAAACCATGAATTCTTACCTTGAATTCGACCACTTCTTCTTCTTCTTCTGAAAACCGAGAGTTTTCCCCTGCTCTCTCTCTTTCTCAAAACAAAGAAGTGGTGATGTGAAAACAGGGTGGGCGGCCATGCCCACCTTTTACACCAACTTTACAAGATTTTGGTTCTTTTTACACTTTTGGTCCCTCCACTTGGACTGAATTGCCTTTTTTTATTCCTTATTTCTTGTCTTTTAAAGAATAACCGGGTGTTACACAAAAATGTCTAGATCATAGATAGTGGCTGTTCCAGGCACATGACAGGCAATAGGTCACTACTCTAGAACTTTGAAAGGATTGATAGGGGACCAATTGCTTTTGGAGGAAATGAAGGTGGTTACATTTCTGGAAGGGGCAATGTCACAAATGGTAAGCTCAGCATACAAAAGGTAAACTTTGTTAAAGAGCTTGGATACAATCTTCTGAGTGTATCTTAATTTTGTGATCAGAGTCATAACATGCTCTTTACTGAGCATGAGTGCATTGTTCTTAAGCCTAGTGTGGTCATTCCTCATGAGCATATCCTGCTTAGAGCCCCCAGGAAAGAAAACATGTACAAGATGGATTTGCAAGAAACCTCTCCCTCTGGAGAAGATTTATGCTTTCTGTCTAAAGCAAATAGTGATGAGTCTTTCCTATGGCATAAAAGAATATGCCATGTAAACTTTAAGAACATGAACAAATTGATTAAGCATGATTTGGTAACTGGAATACCAAAGAAAGAGTTTACAAGTGATGACCATTGTGTTGCATGCCTAAAAGGGAAGCAACATAAGGTATCTCACAAGCCTAAGGAAAAGAACTCCATCACTACACCCCTACACTTGTTACATATGGATCTCTTTGGCCCTACCAGTGTAATGAGTTTAGGAAGGACCTTATATTGTCTAGTGATCACAGATGACTTTACAAGATTCACTTGGGTTTTCTTCCTTAGAACTAAGGATGAGACTCCTGAGATTCTGAAGATTTTCATCTTAAAGATTGAGAATCAGTCTGATCAGAAGGTCAAAGTCATAAGATATGATCAAGGAACTTAATTTAAGAACCCACTTCTTGATACATTTTGTGATGAAATGGGTATTACAAGATAATTCAGTGCTCCCAAGAGTCCTCAGCAAAATGGTGTTGCTGAGAGGAGAAACAAGACATTGATTGAAGCTGCAAGAACCATGCTATCTGACTCTAAACTGCCCATCACCTTCTAGGCAGAAGCAGTCAACACTACCTGCTATGTGTAGAATAGAGTTTTAGTAGTTAAAACTCATGACAAGACTTCTTATGAACTTTGGCACAAGAAGAAACCTTTCATTGGTTTTCTCAGGTCATTTGGATGTCCTTGCACCATCTTGAATACCAAAGATCAAATTGCCAAGTTTGCTGAGAAATCAGATGATGGACACTTTATTAAATACTCTTCCCAAGCTAAGGCTTATAGAGTGTACAATCTCAGAACTAGAATTGTTAAGGAGTCAGCCAATGTGACTTTCAATAAACACACACCCTGTGTTGCTGGTTCTGGTCCAGATTGGTTATTTGATCTTGATTTGGTTACCAACTGTTTTAACAAATCTTGTGAGAATGTTTCAGGATCTGCAGAAAGTTTAAATATAAGTGATCTTGATCCAAGATTGATCTAGGAAGACCTTCAAGTCATACATCTTTAGCTCCAGTTAGAACTACTTCTGCAAATGAGGTTTCTATCAGCACAACAATGACAAACTCAGCTGATACATCTGGTAGCCTTCAAATTCCAACTCAGAGGCTCTACAACCATATAAGAACACCTCAATTGTGGAAGACAACAATGGTGGTGGTGACAGTGACCAAGAATTTCTTGATGCTACTAACCACACCATAGATGAGAACATCAATGATGTCACACACTGCTTGGATCAAGTTTCACTTGAAAAGTGTGCTGATGTGGTGGGAGAAACATCCATGCCAGATCTAAATTTCTCTAATTTAGATCTTTCTCAACAACTTGTTGTGATCCCTCAGCTTAGGATCCACAAGTCTCACCCTACCACAAACATCATTGGAAATGTTGTCTCAGGGCTAAAGACAAGAGGACAAACCCATGAAGGAAATGTTTGTCTTCACTCTTGTTTTCTATCTCAGATAGAGCCAAAGAAAGTTGATGAAGCTCTAAAGGATGGAAGTTGGGTTGAAGCTATGCAACAAGAGCTGCTTCAATTCAAAAGGCAAAAAGTTTGGAACCTTTGTCCTCTTCCTTCTGGGAAGACTACCATTGGAACCAAATAGGTGTTTAGGAACAAGAAAGATGATACAGGCATCATCATCAAGAACAAAGCTAGACTGGTTGTTCAATGATACACACAAGAAGAAGGGATTGACTACACTGATGTCTTTGCTCCAGTGGCAAGATTAGAAGCTGTTAGGATATTCCTGGCATTTTTGTGCATCCAAGAACTTCAAGGTCTTTCAACTTGATGTGAAGTGTGTCTTTTTATATGGAGTGATAGATGAAGAGGTTTATGTCAAACAGCCACCTGGTTTTGTAGACCTGATCATCCTGATTATGTCTGCAAGTTTGACAAAGCTCTCTATGGGCTGCATCAGGCACCTAGAAAATGGTATGAGACACTATTTGAGTATGTTTGTAAACATGGATACAGGAGAGGTACTATAGATGGAACTCTCTTCATCAAAGGACATGAAAATGACATATTGCTAGTTCAAGTGTATGTAGATGACATCATCTTTGGTTCAACTAATCCAAAGCTCTACAAAGACTTTGAGAAGCTGATGAAAAACAGGTTTGAAATAAGTGCCATGGGGGAACTCAATTTCTTTCTGGGAATTCAAGTGAAGAAAGTTGAAGATGGCATCTTCATACGTCAATCAAAGTATGTTCAAGACATACTCAAGAGTTCAATATGACTGACTGTAAGATTGCTAAGACACCTATGGCCAGAAACCACTCCCTTGGTCCTGATCCTGAGGGGGAGCGTGTAGATGAGCACTTATACAGGGCTATGATTGGGACTCTTATGTATCTTACTACTAGCAGGCCTGATATCATGTTTGCTACTTGCATCTGTGCAAGATATCAAGCCTACCCTAAGATGTCTCACCTTATCACTGTCAGAGGATTCTAAGATACCTCAAAGGTGCTTCAACACTTGGTTTATGGTATCCCAAGAAATCTAACTTCAATCTGTATGCCTATACAGATAGTGATTATGGTAGTTGCAATATGACTGCAAAGTCTACATCTGGGGGATGTCAATTTCTTACCGGAAGGGTTGTCTCATGGCAATGCAAGAAACAATCCTGTCTCTGCATCAACTGCTGAAGCTGAATACATTGTTGCTGCAAGCTGCTATGCTCAAGTACTTTGGATTCAAAATCAGATGTTGGACTATGGGTTAAACTTCAAGGAGACCCCCATTCACATAGACAACAACAGTGCTATCTCAATCATAGAGAACCCTGTGCAGCACTCAAGGACAAAGCACATCAATATCAGGTATCATTTAATAAGAGATAACTATGAAAAGGGATTAATTAAACTAGTCAAAGTTCACACAGATGAACAATATGCTGATCTGTTTACAAAGGCTTTTGATGAGATAAATTTAAATATCTAATATCCGCTATTGGGATGATAAACTTTGAGTAAGCTTTTCTTAAAAACTAATTCTTATTATTTCATAAAAAAATAATAAATAATAATAATAAAAATATACGTGTGTCCTAAGTTGTCTAGTTCATCACTTTCATAAGCTCATGTTTTCTTTGGATAAAATTTCTTTTTGAAGACTTTCCTTAGATTTTGAAAATTCTTGATACTTCGGAAGTTATGCTTTTAACTTCAGAAGCAAATTATGCCTTCAAAATAAATAACTGTCTAAGAAATTTACCTTCGGAAGAGCTTTCAGATTTATCTCCGAAGCTTAAATACTTGTCTCAGACACTTACTTATTTTCAAGGACCATTTACTTCCGAAGCAAAATTAACTCTCGAAAGCTTTGTTGTTTTATATACAAAGCACTCAAGTTTTAATTTCTCTTCCGAAGCAAAAATTCTCAAAAACTCTTAGGAAATTCTTCCGAAGTCATTTTAGCTTCGGAAGCTTTTTAATTAAAAACTTCCGAAGATAATTAACCTTCGGAAGTTTTTGACTTCCAAGAAAACTACTTTTTGAGCAAAAGTAAACTACTTTTTCAGAGGTGAGACTGACATCCGGATTTCAAAGTTTATCCTCTTTCATTAACTTTATCTGAAATCCTTCTCACATATAAACCCAACGGTTTCCCCCTCTTTCTATCATCTGTTCTTCCTCCAAACCTAAAATCCTAAATTTCTCTTTAAAATTTCTTTCTCTCTTCTTTCTTCATCCTTAAGCTACCTCAAAATGGCCAACCTTGCTCACAGAAATGATCCCAACTTTACCATGCAGCTACACAGACAACACAATCAGGTTGCTCTGTTAAGTCCTAAGAAAGATCCTCATTTCTCAGAGGTTTGTCATTTCTTAGCTCTGTCTAACTACTTCACCTCTCTAATCATTGATCCTCCACTGTATGAGGATTAGCTGCTTGAATTCTGGAAGACCTGCCAAGAGGTCATTATGGACGGGGAGAAGGCACTGTCTGCCACAGTGCAGGCGAGAACAATCATCATCACTCTGGCCATCATCAATAGGCATCTTCAGCTGGATGATGAAGAAGGTGAGGTGTTTTTCTCAAAGGAAGTTGTCAATCATTCCTTTTAGTAGATGAGATATGAGGGATATTTCTCTGTAAAGACCTTTAGGAAAGGTAAGGTCTCATCTCAATGGAGATTCCTACTCCATGTGGTCATCCACAACTTATCAAACAAGCATGGTGGATGGGATCAGATTCCTGAGGATCTCTCCTTCATAATCCATGGAATGGTTTAGGGGGTCAAATTCAGGTATTCTCAGTTTGTTTATACAAATTTACTTGCTAATTTAGACTCCTTAGAGTAGTACATGTTTCCTAGATATGTCCAGTACATTCTCAACTATGAACTGGGCTCACAGTTAAGGGAAACAGGTAACATTCTTAAATTGGGATAGATGAAGAACGCGTCTTTAAAATTCTAAGAAAGCCCACTGTTGGATTCTCTGGGGTAGAAACAACCTAGTCCTAAAAATGTTAGAGCTCATTGCTCAAGGTGACAACCTAGCAGCACAAGCTAGTGTTGAGCCCACACCTGCTATCTCCCAACCACTCTCACAGCCACAAATCACCATCACCTACCAAAGAAAATCCAAACGAACCCCTGCTCAGGCTATTCAGTCTGTGGAGGCCCCCATATACTCAACCATACAGGAAGAAGTGGACACTGGAGCTCCCACTTCTCCTGAGGAGCAAACCACTCCCATCTCTTCAAGAATCAGTGCTGAGGTTCCTCATGCTCAGCCTAATGAGCTCATTAGCCCAACTGCCGTAAGCCATCACTCTAAGTCTCAACACTTAAGTGATCAACCTTCAGGGGACAGTTACCATCCCCAGCCTATAGATCTCAACCAACCAATAACCTTGAATTCTATACTGATGAAGATCTAGGTTTCAGTGAGTATAATGAGTCTTCCTTCTTTTCCCATACTCAAAAACAGATGAATACTCCTGAGTCTCCTACATCTATCCCACATCAGTCACCTACAACTGAGGTGGACACTCTTGAACCTGTTCAGGATGTCCATATGGAAGAGGCTCTCACTTTTGAAAGTGATTACATGATTAACACCTCAACCATGGCAACTCAGCCCACTGACATCTCAACTGAGATTGCCAGTGAGCAGAGGAAAACCAGCAGCCAAGAACCTCAAGCTGGTGGTGAGAGAGAGGACTTTGGTCCAATCATCTCAACCCCCAATGAGTCTTCTGATGAAGATGAAGGGAATCTGAGACTACTGGTGCAAAAACTGTCTAAAACATGCACTTACTTAGTCTCAAAGGTCAGTCACCTTGAATCTCAGGTGACTACCTTACACAACAGGATCAATGATTAGCAACTTGAGATTTCATATCTTAAGGAAAAACTAGCTGTGAGACCCTTAAGGAGAGCTCAACCAGGAACACAAGAACCTGTGGATGTGATTGACCTATCTTCCAGCTTACCTATGCAAGTGGGTGATGCTACCAAAAAGGGGGAGAAAGTCATTACAGCCACAGAACCTGGGAGTTCTTCAAAAAGATTGGACATTAAGGACTCACCATCCTCACTTGCAATTGTGCTTTCTCAGCAACCTCCTCAAGTTCATATTGATGTGGACTACACAGACTCCTTTATACAGAGTCTATTTGAGGATGGGATACCAAGGTCTATGTCACCTTCACCATCTTCCAATCATATTATTGGGTGGAGGTATGACAACATCAGGAAAGCCCTAATTAACATAAGAGTTCAAGGACAACAAGAAGTCTTCAATTTTAGACCTTGAACTACTATGAAGGTTGGATCTAGTCAACATGCCACTTGTCAACCCAAGCCAATCAAGACAAGCTGACAGACTGTCTAAAAGAATCCAAGACAGATCACTACAGAGTTCAGCCTAAGAAGGAGACTCAAGCAATCAGGCAATGCCATCGGTCAATGGATGTTGAAGAGGACCCTAAGATTAGCTTCATAGGGGAATACTTGACTGAAGGCCTAGTGGCAGAAGCTGAGAACCCTGTCTCATCATCATCAACTGCTGCAGAGATCCACATTCCTTTTGAGACACCTGCTAGTGAAGGTGCTTCTCAACCTCTCTCTGGCCTAAGCTCAGATGCTGCAACAAGCAATGAAGGCCAAAGCTCTCTTCACCCTGAGTCACAAAGGTCTGTGAGTGACAAAGGGAAAAGAAAAATGACAACTGAGGAGATTGAGGAGGAGGAGGAGAGAGAGAGGAAAATAAGGCTAAGGGGAGAAAGTTCCTCTGCTGAGTCTTCAAGACTCATGGAGTATGCTATTAGGGCTACCCCCAGACCAGATACTCAGAATGATGAGTTAAGGGCAATCAGGATAAACTATTTGCAGAATAGGAACTATGACATAGACAATGTCATTTCTCTCCCCTTAGATGAGTTGAATGAACTGGTTGACCTGGAAAGGTCAAGGGAGAAGAAGGAGGCAGAAGATGCAGAACTCCTAGTACAAGTCAAAGAAGAGGGAAGAAGAAAAAGACTGTACAAACATATGCCTACCCTCTCCCCAGTTCAGGAAAGTCCTACATAAGAAGATGTGGTTCAACAAGAACATTAGGTAGACAAAGAAGAAGAAAGGATCAAGATGATCAACTACCTGAGTGCCACAGGCTTCTATCAGGTAGATGCACTCCTTCTCTTGTCCTATGACTATGTTGAGTTTGAGTATTTAAAGCAGCTTGAACTTGAGATATCAAGGACAGAAAGACAACTAAGAAGAACTAAGGGAAGAAGCTGCAAAATCAAGAGCCATCATCCAAAAAGGCATAAGAAGTCTGCTGATAGGCAGAGGATGATGAGCTTCTTGAAGCTATATGGATTCTCCGGAAGGAGACTTGGCCCCATGTCTCTATCCACTATGGATGAGCATATTAGGGTGATCAAGCAGAAGATCAAAAGTGAAGAGCTCATTGAATTACACTCCACTCCAAGTCAAGCCCCACCTGAAGTGGAGGTTAAGATTGAACAACCAGAGACAACACAACCTGGACCTCCTACTGAAACTCAGCAAGCTTCATCTTTTGATCCATAGCAGGGTCAACCTCCCTTTCCTCTGAGCCTGAGAGAGAGAAAGTCCCAACTGAGAAAGACAGTGAAGATCAATCTGTGCTGTAGGCCAGTCTTCTCAGTTAAAATCTAGTAAGAGAAAGAAGAGGATGGCTTCTAAACCAAATCCAAAGAAGAAGAAGACTGCACCCTCTTCTAAATCCCAAGATGAGTCAGAACATCTTGAGATTGTGCAGCCAGAGGATGCTACATCAACTCCAATTCAAACAGCTCCTCTAGCATCAGGAAGACCCATCTTGTCTTGGACATACACCACAAATCCAGAAAGATGGCATGTCATTAGAGATCAAGGCACTGAAGACGTTTACACATGGCAAGATATGTTTCAGTTGCCTCTACATGACTTCTTTGATATGAGAAGACACTTTGACAGTCTGAAGGATCCTGATCACCTTATGAAGAAAGGATTGGTGATCATCCTAATGAGAACTGTTGATATCTGAAGTCTTCTAAGTGTTTTGGTAGCATCAGCCTAAGGGGAGTTTGTAGAGAATAATAAAGAGACTCATGCAACCTAAACATCTTAAGTCTATCCTGCATACTGCACAAGTGCATTAAAGAAGAAGCTTAGGAAGTTTCACACATGAAACAAAAAAATACTCTAAGTGTGAAATCTTCTGAAGCCAAGACCAATATCTTCCGAAGCCAAACATGAAGTCTTCCGAAGCCTCAGAGACAAAGTCTTCCGAAGCTTCAAGTTCATGAAGACAGATTTCTTTCGAAGACTTATAGTAACATGCTTTATCTGATATATTGTTCCATAAAGCTGGACACCTTTCCACTGCATCTCTGCAAGTCACCAACTTACATGAGTTGGTGAAAAGGTCCATGCTTTTGGTAACCGTACATTGAGGTCTTGAGTCTGTAACTTTCTACTTTATGTACTTTATCCTTTTTGTAATAGATAAGGATGTGAGCTATGGCATGTCATAGTCACAAGTCAAAAGGCAATCTGGCTTTTGACTCTACAATTGATTTTGTTTGTGTCTAGTCAATTGTATCCAGCTGGCTTTCAAAGTATATCCGGCTGTAGGATGTAGTATAATTATCTCATGTTTTTGTATCTTTCATATATTCTTTGTAACACTTGTAATAGAACATAGAGAAAACAATATACTGCATTCTTGAAAACCATACACTTGTGTTCTTTGTGTTCTGTCTCTTGCATTACTTGTGTTCTTAGTATCTCAACTTGGTTAATCCAGTTTACTGTTTGATAAAAGTCTAGTTAATCTCCTCTTTGTGTTGGTATGTTGTAACTTACACCCTTCAACGATCCTGCAATATGCTATAATCATAATGCATTCGGATCCAAATATGTATACAACAATAACAATGTTCTTAATAACTCACTTTACTTGATTATTGCAGTTTAAATCATTCATGGAGTTTGATGTAAGTTTCAATTTCAAGTAAATCACAACATTCGTAGTACGCATATTAATTCTGTCTTTGCAGTGCCAGACTAATGAGGCATTGGTATGTTATTACATCCACCAGAAGAATGCATCTTCTCATAATAAATTAGATCTTTGCGAAACTCCTTGTACCGCCAATTTTTCTTTGCATCTTTCTTTTATTATTTCACATAATTCATTCGCACAAAAGACCTCGTTTATAACCAACATATTTGAGAATTTCAAGCGCTACATATAAAGTATTATTGACGTTTATGTATTTCAATTCCATGTATTTTAGACATGATATATTTATTGAGATCTCTTTATTTTCATGTATTTGAGGTTCATACAGAATCATCATGTCTATTGCCTTTATAGAAGACCTTTATATCATACCTTGACTTGTCCTTTTAGGACACTAACTTTAATCAGAGCATTAACAGTTTATACATGTGATTTTGTCACTATTTTAAGGTTAGTAATGATTTGTTAATCTATCTAAATGAATTATCCCTTGAACTTCTAGTTCAAACTATTTAATTTGAGGATCAATATGAAACGATAATTCATTCTAACTCATTCCACTTATCAACTATTTTTATCTCTCCCTACTGTTGGGAATATTGATTCATCACAACAAAATTCGGTAAATTGAGTTGTAGAGACGTTTATCAATATTGACTCTGCTAATTTAAATAAAGATATTATTTATACTCATGATATATTCCCAAAACCATAAAATTAGATTGGGAATATTTGGTTCCTAACCAAAACCCAACTATAATGGGAAAAAATATTATAATTTTTGGCTTGATATGAATTAATGTTCTTGCATGTAAAATAACATGTTTACAAACTTGAACATTTGCACTCATGATCATTGATTTTGCAATTAATTGAGTAGTGGTCTCAATAAAAGAAATTTGAGCATTAACTTAAGCAATATTAAGTTCAATACTTCTTCCAATAACCATTAGTATATTGAGAATTAAACTTACCATTTATAACTAAATTATATGCTATTCTGGAATCGTGTTCTTGCTACCTCATTAGCTAAGCCACACACATACAACTTCAAGTTGTGAATTTGACAACCATTTAGACGATGGATCGATTTTAAACCTAAAATGGTATATACACTACGATATGTGTGTCATTTATCATTTTCAGAATTCAAGGATTCGCATCCTAGTTTAGTTGGTAAATAAATAATTTCCCTTGAGAGCAAACATTTTTTGTTAGTTATTAAGAAGAATCTTTGGTTCTTCAATACATGTATATTATCATTGACTCAGCGTGATCTAACCGGTCATGCCAATTAATTAAACATGATCCTGATAATGATCACCTATGTTGTATTTGTAGTTATGCTTGAATGATACATATAGATAATACAAGACGAAAACATATCATCATCTCATATTGTCATGGATAATATTGTTATCCTTTTCACATATAATCACCCCTTTTGTTTGCCACTTGTGAAGGATATCATTACGATTTCCTTAATTACGTCCGTAACATGACATTCATAATATCATTATATAATCATACTCCTTTAGGGGATGGAGTAGAAGTATACACGCTTCATGGTTTTTTATTATTTCCTTAGGGTCATAATATGAAATCCTTTCAAACCTCTCATACTTTATTATAACGTTGCTACTTCACGAGCATATTGACGTGTGATAAACGGAACTTACTTCATCCATTATTTTTTCACATAAATAAAGCTACTCTTCACATGGTATAGATTGAGAAGTAATTATATATTTAAATAATGCAAGACTTATCAATAATGAGATAAAAAATTTGACATTTTGGTGTTATATTAAGCACATTTATATACCTTCTATGACAGTGATAATAAACTAACTTTAATCTTGTATTTGCTTTCGTATAATAATCACATAGCATGTAAAAAGAGATATAACACATGGTATGTAATTAACATTGTAATATCTCTAATAAAAGTTTCAAGAATGATAATCTTATAATAAAAACCATTCAACCTTCTTTTTAATATGTGTTATATTTAAAATAAGTTGTTGCATGAAATAGTAATAATGCATATATTTACTTTTAAAACACGAATTGGAGAGCCAAACAAGTGTCAAACATTTAGTTATAAAATATTATAGTGTATAATCATATATCACATGCAAATCTATAGGACACCGCTATGATCATACAAACAAGAAAATTACATGTTGGTGCATTTTCTTAACAACTAGATTTCATACCAAGTTAAATTGAATATGATCCAAAATATTATCGAGATTTATTTTAGCATAAACTTATGCATCATAAATTATTAATGACTAATCGAATTATCACTTGTAATATTTTAAATAAATATGTGTATCAAAAGTGAACCTTATTAAAAAAATTTCTTGAAAAAATATTAAAGTTTAAATAATGATTGTCAAAGATAGAAAACTATATTAGGGGTTGTTTGGCAGCCTTTTAATCAGCCTCTTAATGGTTCAGATGTTTGAATAGTTTATCACTTAAGGTTCAGACTGTTTGTTTCGCGAACACATGTCTGAATGGTTAAGACATTACCTCTGAATGGTTAAGCATTATACTGATGTTGAATGGTTATTATTAGATTTTTTTCAAGAGAATTCTTTTATCCCCTCCTTCTTCTTTCTACCTCCACTACTCCTCTATAGGATTTGATACTATAAAATATGCAAAGCAATTTGAACCTAACTCACTCTCACATATTTCTCTCTCTCTCTATGCCAGTTTCGATGACATAAGATCATCTCCAACAACCACCACCACAACTCTTTAGTCTGAAGATGAGATCATCACACCATGACCATTGCATACACCATCTCCTAACAGCCTTGAACATAACCATCGAGCACCAACCCACCATCCCCACCACTCATTTCTTCCTCCTATCACCAATCGGCAATCATTGTGTTGTCGGATGTCAATGTGATCATGTACATTGTAGGGCAGATTAAGTCTGAAAACCGGACTAGTGGATGTTGGAGTTATTAGTGTCTATTCTTGTTTATGTTAATAAATAATGTAAGAAGCTTATCAAGATCCAATCTTGTTCTCAAGTGGAGTTATTAGAAAACACCGTGGAAACCACCCTATCCATCTAATTAAAACCAACATTCACCATTAGTATTAAGTGTGACACCCAAAAATTTAAAAGAAAGAGAAAAGTGAAACCCTATCCATCTAATTAAAACCAACATTCACTATTAGTATTAAGTATAAGACCCAGAAATTTAAAAGAAGAGAAAAGTAAAGAGAAAGAAAGAAAAGCAAAATAACTCAAGTTGAGGGGTTAAAGTTGTACAAGGGGCAAAGATTATTATTATGTTGTTTAAAAAGGAGCGTGGTTGCCCAAACCCCTATATTATCATCTTTTCATACGGTTTTAGAGAGAGAAACCTACTCTCACTGGTTATAGAGAGAAGAAGAAGAGTAGATTGGATTTAAGGTTAGTTTTTGGTATTTTGGGGATTTTCAACCTTCGGGTATGTGCTTATATGTTTGTATGTGTTCGGTTGTGTTTTTTTTGGTGTTTTAGGTGTTTGAACTCATTGAGGATTCAGGTTTGAAGAACTCTTACTCGAAGTTACAAGAGGTGAGTTTTAGATCCTTGTTTTTAAATATTTTAACTTGTTTTGGGGATGAGAATGCATGTTATTATGTTTTTATAAATGTTGGGTGTGTGCCCGTATGTATTTGTGTGTGTGCCTGGTTGGGCGGGTGTATGTTTGGGGAGATTTGGTTATGTTTATGGTTAAATGCTTGTTTGATACTTAGTATGTTAGAAACTAGGCTAGAATAGGTCAGAATGATGATTTGGGGTTTAGGAAATGATTTATGTTGAAAACAGTTGGCCATGCGCCTAAGGCTCATGCGCCAGAAAAATGTGCATGCACCTGAATAGTGTTCATGCGCCTAGAAAGTTGTTAAGGAGCCTACGTGTTGGCCATGTGCCCAAATAGTGCCCATGTGCCCAAACTTTTCCATGCACCTAAGTCTGCCCAAACACCTAAGTGCCTATGCGCCTAAGTCAAGCTCACGCACCTTAATAGTGTCCATACGCCTAGAAAGTTTCCCAGAAGCCTAAGTGTTGGCCATGCACCTAAAAATTCCCATGCGCCTAAGTGTTCCCATGCACCTAAGTGTTCCCATGCGCCTAAGTGTTCCCATGCACCTAAGCACTCATGTGCCCGCATAGTGGCCATGCGCTTATATAGTGCCCATGCACCCAAAGACTTAGAAAAATATTCTGAAATTTTGGAAAGAAGCATTTTTAGGCTATGACTTAGGGTGTTTTTAGGATTGATGTATGATGATGTTATGCATGTTTATGGCATGTTTTTTTATGTTCCTTGTTACGTGTTATTCCATGGCTTTACATTGAGTGATAATGCTAATGAACGTAAAGTATTATGTAATGAAAGCGGAAGTTAATGATAATGTAAAGTGGAATGTAAGGAAGGAATTAATGATTGAAAAATTGAAGGAATGAATGAATGTAAAGTCTTGCAAGCAAAGTGTAAGGAGGTTCACATCGAATGAAGGGTGTTAGCTCAACTGTGTGCGGTTTAGCTAACCTGGGAGGATGCACACAGGGGTCTAATCCTTGTGATTGACCAAACGTATGGGACCCTTGTCGCTTTCCCTAGGTACTGGAGTCAGCTTCATGCACAATGTTAGTGGTGTATTTATAAACTTCAGGCCAGTTTCAGCTTCGTGCAAAATATTCGAGGTATAGCACATGGCATTGGTTCAGAATGAAAAGATTATTGATGAATGTACGAAACATTACGAACGGAAATGAATGATTATGAATGATAATGAATGATGTATGATGATGAAAGATAATAATAAATATTATCTACATGTACGTATGATGTATGATCACAAATGGAAGTAAAGTAAGATCTTTAAATGAAAGTAAAGTACTTTATTATAAAACTAGAATTCACTCAGCAACGTTGACTTTTATGCCATTTTAGTTGGCAGGTAATGGTTGTTGAGGATGGCACGGGGTGAAGCTACTTGGCAAGTTTTGGATGGCATCCATTTTATGCAATAATGATGTTTTCGTGTTGTAATGCAACCAAACGATGTTTGTAATGTTAACAATGTTGTATCACTTGGCAAAAGAAATTATTAATATATGAAATAGTTTTGCTAAAATGGTTTACCTGCATTATTTTAGTTATTCATTATGAGTTTTAAATATTATGTGTGATGAATGTCCAACTGTGAGTATTTTGGGAACGAGATCTTACAAGTTGGTATCAGAGTCAAAGTTTAAGAGAAATGGGTAAATTATTTCAAAAGTCTAAACTTAAACTAAGAATGGAATAAAATGGAAGGACGCTAGCCCATGTAGCTACGTGCCATAAGATATTTTCTCTAAATGATTAACCGGTATTATGTGCGCATGTTATCTGATTTATGTGCCCTTAGTAGATTTAGATAGTGATGTAGTCAAAATAGGAAATGCTTGGGGTATGAAGAGTACAATAAGTGGCTAATTGCAACTAGCCACTATAATTAGGGAATTACTATACTTGACATAAACTGAGTTATTACCTTGAATGATTGTGTTGGTGTTTGAGTCTTATAGTGTGTTTAGAGGATGGTGGGAGGTAGATTTTCGAAGGCTTCATGAGGTGGAGGCCGTGGTGGATGTGGTGCTGACCACAAGTCATTAGAAGTAGAGCCAAGACTACGAGACGACTCATAAGGAGCCCAAGACCTATCACCAGGACGGCGGAGATAAGAGCGCCAATCTCAAGGCCTCAGTGAAGAAGGCTGTTGTTGAGGAGGTTCAACAGGTCATGCAGACGAACCTATCAAATATGATGACCGAAGTGATTAAAGCTGTGAGGGAAGATGAGTGGAAGGGAAAGAAGAAGACCTTTGAGAATGAGAATAAGGATAGAGGAGAAAGGAGCAACCGGAAACACAAACGGTTGCCTCTAATGATGTGCTAGAAATAACATGAAGCTATAATTACGGGGTATTCCAGAGATGCAAACCCCTGACTTTTGATGGAAATGGCAACATTGCGGCTGCTCATCAATGGGTGAGAGAAATGGAAGTTGTGCTAGATATCAGCAAATGTAGAGAGGACCAGGAAGTGAAATTTGTCACTCACTCATTTATGGACTCGGTGTTTGTTGGTGGGACAATATTGTCTAGGCCGAGGGTAGCCAGGCAATTAGAAAGATGAAGTGGGGTGAATTGAAGAAGTTGGTGATTGAGGAGTTTTGTCCTTACAGGGAACTTGACAATGTTGAGAGGGAGTTCCTGCAGTTGGAGGCGGGAACTATGACACACCAACACTACACTACCAAGTTCATTAGATGTCAAGGCTGGTGCTAGATCAGGTGACACCCGTGTGATCAAAGATAAAGAGGTACATTCAAGGTTTGCTGGCGGATATCCGTAGGCGCATGATCACCGCCCGGCTAAGCACATTTAGGTCGGTGGTTGATCTGACGAGAAGGTTGTATAATGAGCAAGAGGTTGCAGTGGTTGAGGTGAGTAAGAAGGGTGGTGGTCACAGGAATTGGAATGAGAAGGGTTTGGGTGTTGATACATCATATTCCTAGTTTATGTTCTTAAATATAATAATCTTTCATTTCTTACAAATATGTATGTAACTTCTTAATGAAATATGATATGCAACTTGATGTTTATTTCTCTTTGAGTACTTCATATTATTATTGTATTTAGTATAATTCATGTGTATGAACATCATATATAGGTTTGAGGTTGTTATGCATAGTTCTAAGTCAATAATGATTGAGAAATGTGGTCAACTTAGTCGGGTGGTTATTTATGCTAATGGACCATACTTATGGACTATACGCACGAATGAATCATACTTATGGACCAGTTGCACGACTAAACCAGGAGACTGGATCAGTCCTTTAACTGAGACATAAGGTTGACTCAGTCGTACGACTAAACCTCCAGTCGTGCGTATGAATCAACCGCATGAGTCAGTCACACGACTGAACCATGCTAATGGTTCAGTCATATGAATGAAACTGAAAACCTATAAATACCACATAATTCGTGAAAAAATAAGAGACTTCGAATATTCACAAACCCTAGCCATCTAGAGTGCCCTAAGTAGCCTATCCAACTTCATAGTTCATTCTTGATCGATTTCTACTCAATTCTTAACGCTTGTTTAATCATTAGATCAATCAGGTTGTTATTCTCACTGATTAGATCGCCTATCAAATGAGATTCCGCACTATTTGATCTGGTCTCATGCAGAATCCGTTAGTACTCTGTACGAAAATGGTCCTAAAAGTGGTATCAGAGCTCTGGTTCGTGATTTTGCGTGGATTCAATTGGTTTTTGTGTTAATTCCAACGTTTTCAATCAAAAGAGTCACCTTTTTGCTTTAAAAAGTGTTTTTGACTATTACATGTGTTAAAGTTTCAATTTTTCATCAAACGGCAGATTGGGGTTTCTGGAAAATTCGTATTTTGTGTCAAAGTGTTCAAATATTCGATTTTTCAAACACAGCAGCTTTCAGTCGCACGATTGGACCATTCGTACGAATGAATCCATTCGTATACTCTCATTCGTACAACTGAACTCAGTCGTATCTCTCATTCACACAGTTAAGCAACTCCAGTCGGTTGATTACAATCACCCTACTCATTCGCACAACTGAATCCAATCGCTTGATTGAATTCATTCGTATCTTTCATTCGCACGAGTGACCCATTCGCATAGCTTATTCGCACGAGTGAATTTGTCCTATTCTAAGGTTACCAAGTTTAAATCAATGGAAGACCAGTTTGCTGCATTCATTGCTGGAAAGGACTCGCGTATCTAGAACCTTCTACTTCTGGAGAATGAGTTTGGAAACCACAACAAACCGCCACATTGAAGACAGCGGTTTGATACTTGAATGGAGTTGACCCAAACCTTAGGACATCCATTGAGACTAGTTACACAGTACCAGTCAGTACTGATGGAGTTAAATTGACTTTGGAATGAGTGAATCTACGAAGACTCTACATAATGCTGAAAAGAAAACGTATGCCTTGTTGACTCAGTCTATACCTAAGGACATATTTCATCAGTTCTATGAGAACAAGCAGTCTAAGAAATTATGGGAGGCCTTGGAAAAGAGATACGAAGGAAATAAAACACTGAAAGCACCGAAGGCAAAAGCTCTTAAGAAGGAATTTGACAATTTCTCTTCGATTGGAAACCAGAGCTTGGATGATATCATTGATCGATTCTATCATCTGATGAGTGAGTTACACACTCATGGCGTGACCACATCCATGGAAGATAAAGTCTCTAGTTTTACTGATGGTCTGCCTGACAAATGGGATCCATTTGTGTCTAATCTGAGACAAAATGACACTCTTGCTACTTTAGACATAAATGATTTAATTTTGAAGTTAAGGGAGGAAGAACTACTTATGAAATACAAGTCAAAGAAAGGATCCTATGTTCAGAATCTTGCACTATACAATTCAGTTCCAACTCTGGCTACTTCAGGCGCACCGCTACAAACGACGTTTGTGTCTACCTCTTCTGCTCCTTCACAAAGTAGTGCATCAGGAACCGTAATGTCAGGGTCATCTGGAACCCAATACATAGTTCCTGAGGCTAATACTACCAAATTGAAGACTGAAAATCTCGAAAATGTCACCGTGGAAGTTACTAAAGTGCACAGGGACCTTCTAGCTGCTGTTGTTCAATCTTATGATGGATTAGTTGCTGGTAAGATTAGAAACTATCATCTTGTTGACGAGGACTACGCAAGTTGATAAAACTGAGCTAGAACGCATGGATATTATGTGGGCCTTGGCTAGTGCTGTTAGAAGAGCTAAGAAGTTTGTTAAAAAGACGGGGCAAAATTTGGTTGCCACTAAATATACGACATTTGGATTTGACAAAACCAAAGTCATGTGTTTCAATTGTGATGAAAAGGGGCACTTCAAACGTGAGTGCGTAAAGCCAAAGAAGACTAGAAATGGAAATCCTTTTCCTACACTCAACTGACAAGACAAGGATAAGATTGGATCTTCATCTTCAAGTAAAGAGTCTAAGGCGTTGGTTGCTCAAGATGATGAAGGACAAGACTTGTCCTTCCGATTCGTTTATGAGGGTGAATCAAACATTGATTTAGTTGATACATTAGATGATGGATCTGCAAGTGAAGGAGACATCATAGCTAAGCATACACTTTCAGATATCAAAGAAGCTATGGATGTCGTTGATCATTTGGTTGAAGAAGAGCTTAGAGCTACAAACTTAGAATCTGCGGTCATAGAAAAGTCTAACAATTGTTTTGATGGCTGATTCGTCTAGTTCTACTGAGGTATATTCTAAAGACAAATTATTTGAAAAAAATGCATGTACTGAATGTGATAATTTAGGGAAAGCATTGATTTAAAATTTGCTAGTTATTAGAACATAATTATAAATCTAGTAAATGACTTACAACTTTGCACTGAAGCAAATCGTGTTTTAAAACAAAATGAGTGCACCTTCAAAGAAAAGATAGAACTGTTGGGGAAACAACTAAGGGAAACCAAGGTTGTTACCTTAAATCAATCAAATGACATCAAGTTCTATTTAAATTCTTTGGAGGAAACTAAAAAGGAGAAAAGCAGTTTTGCAAGTCAAAGTTGAATCATTAAAACAAAAATTACACAGTTTGGCAAGTTCTTCTCATATAGTTCAGAACCTAGTGAAAGAACGGAATGACGGGGAAGGTCTAGGTTATAAGGTAGTACCACCACCGCATGCAATCCTTTTGAACACTAAATGTAGTCCAATTAATAATAACCTAGTAAAGGATCATATGATGTCTACTCCTCTAATCAGTGATCCAGATTCTACGGGTAACCTATGAAATTTGTCACTAAACCGAAGGATTCTACTTTGGGATCAAAAGACCAGATACATGTTGAGGATTTGGGTGATAAAATTGAAAAGGTTAAATTAGGGTCAGGTTCACAAACGTCTATTTTAGAACCTAAAAGGTCTAATCCAATGAACCCTAAACGTGTTATTTATCAAAATACTAATAAAATGAAAGTGAAAGATGTTCAAAATGTCAAAACAATTAAGTTTGTTAAAGAAGGTGAAACATCTAAAAAGGAAGAGAAACAACCCAAGCGGACATATTTCAAACCCCGACCAAACTCACCCCACATCAAAACTTTCCTCAAACTATCGAAGGGAGATCCTGCTACAGTTGTGGAAAATGAGGACATATCTCTCAAATTGTCCTTATTATTAGACACCTAAAAAGAAAATTGAACTTTTTGATGAAAAACCAAGATTTTCTAAAATTATTAGGGAATCTAAAGTTCAAACCATAAGCCAGTCGTCTGTTTACCACAAACAGGCCATACACAAAACTTGTTGATGGAAGAAAAAACAAATAATATGCCTATTAGTGAGAACAAGAAGAAGAAAGATGTGCCCTCATCCTCTGAAGGATAGTGGGTTGAGTTCATGATGAGTGATACCTCTGGGACACCCAAGTCGGTTAAGGCTTGGGTCCCAAACCTGAACTAATCAATTCCTTTGTATGTGCGGGGTATCCGCTACAACGCTATCACTAGTACTTAGATTATTGATAGTGGGGCTTCCAGGCACATGAGCGGGAATTCGTCTCTCCTTTTCAACGTCAAGCAAATTAAAGGGGGACACATATCATTCGCTGAGAATAAAGGAGGTTACATCACCGCTCAAGGTGAAGTGGGAAACAAGAAAATGAAGTTTGACCAGGTCAACTACATTCATCAACTACAAAACAACTTGCTTTCTATCTTCCAAATCTGTGATAAGGATTCAAGGTTGTGTTTGACACAAAAAGTGCTATATGTTGAAGGAGTATGTTATCGAGGAGGATAAAATTCTAATGTCATCTTCAAGATATAACGATCTACTGTCTTGGATCTATCAAAAGCCTCCACAACTAAGTCTACTACCCAGTGCTTCTTGTCAAAGGCAACAAAGAGGGATTCAGTCTCCTGGTATAGGAGAATGGGACTCATTAATCCCAGGAAGATGAACATCTGGTTCAGAATAATTTGGTGAATGAGTTACAGTCAAGAATTTCCAGCTCCCAAATTTCTACATAGCATGTAAGAAAGGGAAACAGACCAAGAAGTCTCACAAAGCAAAGAAAGTTAATTCTATCGACATTCCTCTCGAGCTTCTACACATGGATCTGTTTGGCCCACTCAGCAGAAAGAGCATTGCTGGAGATTGGTACTACTTTGTAATAACTGATGATTACTTAAGATTCTATTGGGTGATGTTTTTGAAAGCCAAGTCAGAGACATTTGAATCATTCAAGCATCTAGTCACTACATTGGAATCACTCTACAAGCTGAAAGTAAGAAAGATTCGATCAGACAATGGAACAGAGTTCAAGAATCAGTGGATAGAGGCATTCTGTCGAGAGAAAAGAATTGTTCATCAATTTACTTCTGCCTACACTCCGCAGTTGAATGGGGTTGCTGAAAGAAAGAATCGAAGCTTGATAGAGACAACAAGGACAGTGTTAGCCGACTCTAAACTGCTTTTCAATTCTGAAACGAGCTAGTGGCTAATGCATGCTACACTCTCAATCGAGTCTTAGTGGTCAAACGTCATGGAAAACGTGATATGAATTGCTCCAACGAAAAAACCCAACTTGGAGTATCTAGAACCATCTGGAGCACTGTGCATGATGTTAAAGAAAACTCAGACTGGGAAGTTTTGTGAGAAGGCAGAAGAAGGTATCTTTCTCGGATATAGTATACTAGACAATAGAGTTTATAACAGCTCAACGGGTCAGGTATAAGTGTGGTGAAATTTTGATGTCCAAAGACACACCACCCCCTTGCTGGCAAAGGACCTTCCTTTTTCTTTGACTATGATGGATTTTTCAAGTCCTTCAATCTACCTCCTTCTCATCCTGATGATGAGTTACCTGCTCGAATGATGTACGATGTTCTAAATACTCCTACACTAGACTCGACATCATCGTTCCATTAGACAATACTTCTACCCCTTCAGGGGGAGAGCTTGAGGTAAGTGAGTCTTCCTCTTATGATGAAGCAGTTGAGACTGCAAATGTGGACCAGGAGGAACAGGTTCCCACGACCAAAAGTACACAAGCATCTGATCTTGATGCCACTAGAACTTCTGAACCCCATACTCTAACAGCTACAGAAACTGAATCTGGGATTCAAAATCTGGATAATGAGGTAGCTATTGCCACCACTCCTAGAACTCAAGTTAATATGCATCATCCCTTTGACAACATCATCGGGGATATTCTATCGAATTTCAGACACAAAATCAGCTATACTCAGCTGATTATGCCGCAGTCATGGAAAAAGGATATCTACATGATGGTGCTTATCGATGTTTGTGTCTCAATTTGAGCCAAAATATGTAAGTGAAGCTTTAAACAATGAGGCATGGGTTAGTGCTTTGCATGAAGAACTCCTTTAGTTCAAGTAGTTAGGAGTATGGACTCTTATGGACAGATCAAAAGGTGCAAAGGTGATTGGCACTAAATGGTTCTTAGGTGTAAAAAAGATGACCAGGGGTTATAATCAGAAGCAAGGCTTGGCTTGTCGTCAAGGGTTTACAAGTCGAAGGCGTTTACTACAATGAAGTGTTTGCAACTATGGCAAGGATGGAAGCAATTCTTATCTTCTTAGCCTATGCACCCTACATGAAGATCAAAGTTTATCAATTGAATGTGAAAAGTGCATTCCTTCATGGTGAAATCCGTGAAATGGTGTATGCCAGTCAACCCGAAGGATTTGAGGATCCTTATCATCGGGATAGAGTTTATAAATTGGACAAGGCTCTTTACGGGCTTCATCAAACCTCTCGAGCCTGGTATGAGAAACTCTCTACTCATCTGCTGAAACATGGTTTTCATAGAGGGTTATTGACTGCACGTTGTTCATCAAAGAGAAGATGGTGATTTACTACTGCTACAGATATATGTGGATGACATAATCTTCGGTTCCAAAATGAAGCATTGTGTAAAGAATACGAATTCATGATGAAAGCTGAGTTTGAGATGAGTGCCATGGGAGAGATGAATTCTTTCTTGGTTATAGGTGGATCAGACACCAAATGGAATCTTCCTCAATCAGTCCAAATCTGTAGGAGATGTCCTTAGTTGGTTCGACATGGAGAATGCAACGGTTGCTGGGACTCCACTTGCCACAAACCATGATGGCACCCGATGAAAATGGTCATCTGGTTGATGCCACTATGTACCGTGGAATGATCGGATCTCTGATGTACCTCACAGCCTCTCATCCTGATATTATGTACGCCACATGTCTCTGTTCCAGATATCATGCTAAACCAAAAGTGAATCATCTAATTGAGGTAAAGGATCTTTCGTTATCTGAAGGGTATTCCAAGACTCGAGTTGTGGTATCCTCGTGATGATGACTTTGAGCTTACAGCATATAGTGAATCAGACTATGGTGGTTGTAAGATGAATTACAAGTCAACATCAGTGGGATGTCAGTTCCTTGGAAGACACTTACTCACCTGGCAATGTAAGAAGCAGACATATGTTGCTCTATCAACATGTGAAGCTGATTATGTTGTTGCTGCAAGTTGTTGTTCATAAAGCATTTGGATTCAATAGCAAATGCAAGACTATGGTTTGAAATTTTCTAACACCCCTATCTTTGTTGATATTCTGTTGCAATAGCTGTCACTAAAATCCGGTCCAACACCCAAAAACTAAACACATCGGTATTAAATATCACTTTATACGTGACTGTTTTGAAATGCAATTAATCGATGTTGTTAAATTAATACGGATTTTCAACACGCTGACCTCTACACAAAATCTTTTGACAAACCTCGGTTTTTATATCTTTTGGAGGTCAATGGCGTGAAAAAGAAAAGTGCTATGATTCCAGAAGAATTGAGTTCTTAGTCCGACAAATTTTTCTTATTTTTAATTTTATTTTCTTGCCTTTCAAAATCCAAAAACATAAAAAACATTTTCTATTTTAGAATTTTAGGGGGAGAATAGTTTAGTTTCAGTATTTATTTACTTAAAAAAACAGGGGCGGTAGATAAGCTGAAAGCAAGGAAATCAAATCTGTGATATTGTTAAAAAATTCTGAAAATTGATAGTACACATGAAACTAATTGTTTGGGACATCAAAATGATTTAAATGATCAAAGTGTTATATTCAAATTACAAGTCTGAGACGTTTAAGCAAAATAAGGAAAAATGATAGTAAACTAGTCTGCTACTGAGGTAACATAAAGAAAGTAGGCCTAGGGGTTCCTAGTTTATTATATGATGTGTCGGTAGATTCAACACAATAGACGATTAGACATTCATTGTGAATCTAATTAAAACTAATTTGTTCAACTTGTTGTGGGTTTCATCTAATAATCCCCGGTTAACACAATCAATGCATTTCCAATAAGGGGTGACGAGCAAAATAAACGCCACAAATGTGTGCGGATGACCATAAAAATGAGCAAAGCACATGGAAAAACTGTAAGGCAATCAAGCTAATGACTAATGTTGTTGGTGCGTTATGTGCAAAAGAAAAAAGTGCTCTAACATGAAGATAGGTTGTGTGCCTCTTTGCCGTGCGATGGCACTGACCTGAGGATAAGCATAACGTAAATATTCTAGAATTCATTGTTGTTTACGCCTCTCTGCTGTGCGATGGCACTGCCCGAGGCTTGGCATCTCTTTGAAAGCTCTTAGAATAGTTTATTCTTGTCAAATACCCGTAAACCGCTCAAAAATCTCCTGAGGAATGTTGATTACTATACAAGTGTGGGATCCACAAATGCTTGTTGAAATAATAATACCTAACTCATCACCAATGTGACTCAAAAATCTGAGTATGGATTTAAGTGGACAAATATACTGATAATCATCGTGGCTGCAACTCTCGACAGTAAAAATCATTGTGTGCATCTTACAGCTCTAGTAAACTTCCTTCAAGTGCTATTGACTCTCATACAAATAAGAATCTAATATCCAAGTACATATAAAAGGGTCCCAAATGATTATGATATACCTGTATGATTCTATATGAATCTTTCTAGAAATGATAACAATAAATTGAAGCTGTTCTGCTCAGGAGGAAAAATCGGTTAGATGATTTTTAAAAGGTTTTAATCCACCTCAAACCAAAAACACAAAAATATGTCTTCTTTTGCTTTAATTCAAGTTGTTTTTTGTTTTTATTATCTTCTTTACGTCGATGTCAGACTATATAACTAGATGAACTCTGTGAATCACAAATTAAAATGGTCATGTCTGAGGTGACGAATCGGCTCTCAATTAAAAGGATCACGTCTGAGGTGATCAAATGATTTTCTGTTAAAAAGGTCATGTCTGAGATGATCATTGGTCATAATGTTATATATCAAAAGTTAAACTTGAGTGTATGGAAATGTATGAAGTCAAAATCATAAGTATGAGCCACCGCACGATTGAATCATAAGTATGAGCCAATCGCACGCTTGAACCATAAAGTATGAGCTAATCACATGATTGGACCATGAGTATGGGTCAACTATGTGATTGGATCACAAGAATGAACCAATCGTACGACTGGATGAAGGAGTCTGAATCAGTCGCACAAATGAATCATGCGTATGGGTCTAGTCGCACGACTGAAACTTAAAACAGTATAAAAAGGGGGTCAGCCGGTCGTGATTACTCTCAAAAACTGCCTAATACCCAGACACTATGCCAAAATTTGATTATTGTGATTACTTTTCGATAGTGATACTAACTGATATCCTATTCATCTTCAGGTACATTGAAACTGAAGTCGGGTCAAATGAATATTTAATCGAACCCATAATGACCAAAATTGTTGAAATCAAGAACCAGGACCATACCCTAAAATAGACCACTTAAATGGACAAAAACGTTGATTTAAATGACACTAAGTGCTATTTCGAGTCCCTGCGAACCTAATGAATCTACACACGAAGTGTAATGTAACGTTTTGATAAAGATTCAAATTTATGGTGTCGAACAGAGCAAGATGTGAATGGACACACATATGAACCTCAGTTGCACGATTGAGCCAAGCACATGATTCAATCTCACAAGTGAATCAATCGGTGACTCAGTCGCACGACTGAGTCAACCGCATGGCATAGAAAACGACTAAGTTCAGTCGCAGGCTCAATCGTACGACTAAACTCAGTCGTATGGTTCAATCGCACGATTGAACCAGTTGATCAAAATCAGCTAAAATTCAATTGTTATCTCTACGAACAGATCTAATGTATATGTTTCTTGTGTTGCAGCAATAGGGCTGAGAGATGGACAATGAGCACCAAGCACAACATTTATGCTCATCTAGATGCTGCGTCTCGGAACGCTTCTGAGTTCACCGGGATTATAGCCTTCCTGCGTAGATCGAGGATCTACAAGGCCATTTTTACCCCATGCACACCATACCAATCGATTCAGCAGGCTTTCTGGGAAAATGCCACAGTTAATATGTCCTTTGATCCCCACAGTATCCAGAGCTCTATATTCGGACAAGAAATTGAGATCAGGGAAGGCGACCTAAGGAGAGTCTTAGATTTGGGTGAAGACGGAGCCCATCCAACCAAGTTGCATCCCCTAACTATTCGGGGATGTTTTCTAAGGATCAAGTAAGCTGGTGACATCAATGCCGGCGTACTGAACAAGAGCAACATGTGCCCCCAGTTCAAGTATCTGGCAAATGTGATCCTTAAGTGTATAGCCTCCAGACGTGGAGGATTCGATGAGATATCCGACCAAATCCAGAATGCATACGTTTCACTGGTACTGAACCACCCGTTTAGTTTCTCACGCATGCTTTTTTCGTACTTGAGAGTGAACATATAGGCCAAATGCAAGGAAGGCTTTTGCATGTATCCAAGGTTCTTGAAAATGATCATAGACGATAAGCTTCCTTTACTGTCTAAGGAGAAGGACGATGCAGTTATATTAGAGGTGATGGATGACACCACCTTGGGTAGAATGAAGGTGTACTGGGGGAAGCAGGTGAAGCCCCCGGTCAGGAGACTGTTTGGCCATCTGGTCTACGAGGATTACGTGGTGCCCTCTCGTAATAAGTGGCGTCATGATGACAGTGACTCAAACGTTGAGTCCATAGTGGTTCTTACTAACATGTCTACCATATCTCCACCACCTCCACACAGTACTGCATCTGATCCTGATGGATCTAAGCAAGCTGTTTTCCACCAGGACTTCTTGGTAGATGAAGGGGATGAGTCTGATGATGAGCCTATCACTAGGAGAGTCAGGAGCTAGGTTGTGGCTATCGAGAAGGGGAAATAGACGGTTGGTGGATGCCAAGTTGGTACTAATGGTGGTGACACTGATGTCACAGATACGACATACACACCCGACCAGCCGATAAGCTCAGGGGAGCCCTGATAGCCAAGGTTGCAGGAGGAAGAGGATGGCCCAACCTCATGGCAAGAAAGGTAAGAGGCAGAGGATTACTTTGATCAGTTCTTCCACCACCACAACCACTGCCACCACCACTGCCACCACCACTGTTACCCATACCACCACCACTGTTCCACACACTACCACCTCTACTGCCACTAACACTCCCACCACCACTCATACATTCACACCTACCTCACCCACAATACCCAAATCAATTCTAACACAATCCGCTTCCATTCCTACTCCCATCTACACCACATCCACCACTACACCCACTACTCCCCAAGCTGGCACATCCAACCAATTCCCCCTACACAGGGCTCTACTCTACCAACTATTAGGTTAGAGGAACAATTGGCGAAGCTACACAGACTGATGCTCAAACTGCTAGCGACAGGTGATCTGAAAGCCAACGAAATGAATCAGCTGATGGCGGTTAATACCGCACAAGGCAAGCAGATAGTTCAGCTTATAGAGAAGAACGCTGCTCATGAGAGAGCTTTAGTTCAAGCTCACCATGCCCTGAAGACTCAAAATGAGCTTGTGATGGAATCCGTCAAGCGGATCGAGGGTTAGAGAAAAAGAACAAAAGCTTATGTCGAGGTTGAAGGGAACAAAGGATGAGCCCCTGAAGATTATGGATGATGAAGATGATGGTGGAGATAATGATGATGATTTGATAGATTATGAATCAGAAGAAGATGATGATGACGAGGAAGCTGGAGGAAGTGGAAAGGGAGAAAGAGATGATGATAATGAAGAGGATGATCAAGAAGGTGATTCATCTATATTAACCTCAAATCAAGCAGCTAAAGGAGAGGCGCACTAAAAGAGCCTCGTCCTCTGCAACTCTAGCTGAAGAGACACAAGATCAAGGCAAAATGAAGCTCCACAAACTGAGGATTATGATGTTGTTCCCCTTTAGCAAGTCAAGACTCAACTTACTATATTATTGATTTGCAAGGGATTATGAGAAGGTCGGTGAGCTACACTCCAGAGGAAGGAGAAATCATCCATGACCTAACTGACGAGCAGCTCGCAGATATGTTTCAACTAAATCCAGATGAGCTTGTCAAAGATGCTCCGGAAGTAGATGTCTTGAGTGACGAGGAGCTACAAGCTGTGGATGAGATAGAGATCGAGGATGTAACGTCTGACTACTATCCTCAGTACACTAACCCTGAGGACAATGTTATCCCCAACTTAGGTGAAACATTTGGTAGTGATACTTTTAACAAGCTGGATGAGATAGAAAAAGAGAAAGCAAAGGATGAAAGTAAAGCCCAAGCTACAGATGCTAATGTTGATCTAAAGAAGGCTGAATGGGCAGCTTGTTTATCAGAAATGAAGGCACAACGTGCACCTTCAAAGCTGAATGCCTACACCAAATTTTATCGGGTAAAGAGACATCAGAAAGTGTCAGGCAAGATCATCAATTGGGCCTATTTTGAAGATATAGATGTATATGCTGTTAAACGAGAGAAGGGGATTGAGTACTTCAGATATGCACATGATTTGAAGACTCTTCCTGGTTTTGAGGCATCATTGAAGAAAGAATACCACATCAGATGGGTAAACTTCATACCTCAACAACCTTGAAGGTTCATTCATAAGACTGAAGTTGATCCTATATCTGGAAGGCCTAAGGTGGTGTTGAAGTGGAGTCCCTCTGCACAATGTCTAAGATTCCTTTACAGGAGATGCCTCAAGACTTCACTCCACACTTCAAATGGTGGCATTATGACTGGTGGACGGGGAAAGCGGTCATAGTTCTAAACAAAGAAGGTAAGATCGAGACTATCAGGGTATTTGACCTAATGTGGCTTACAAACTTGTCTACTGAAGATGTTTACACTCTATACAAATGGCCACTGTTCTATGATGCGCAAGATATTGTACAAGCTCTACAATTCCACATGTTATACGGCTCTGCTTCGCGTTTGAGATCCACGCGGGAGTCACCAAAGAAGAGAAGTACAAGAAATTCAAAGAGCATGTGAAGAATGCTAGAAAAAAGGATAAACTAAGTCCAAGGGGGAGTTTGTTGATACATCATGTTCCTAGTTTATGTTCTTAAATGTAATAGTATTTCATTTATTACACATATGTAATGTGACTTCTTAATGAAATATGATATGCAACTTGATATTTTTTTGTCTTTGAGTATTTCATATAATTATTGTATTAAGTATAATTCATGTGTATGAACATCATATATAGGTTTGAGGTTGTTTTACATAGTTCTAAGTCAATAATGATTGAGAAATGTTTTCAACTTAGTCGGATGGTTATTTATGCTAATGGACCATACTTATGGACCATACGGACGAATGAATCATACTTATGGACCAGTCGCACGACTGAACCAGAAGACTAGATCAGTCGTATGATTGTGACATAAGGTTGATTCAGTCGCACGACTGAACCTTCAGTCGTGCGTATGAATCAAGCGCATGAGTCATTCGCACAACTGAACCATGCTAATGGTTCAGTCGTACAAATGAAACTGAAAACCTATAAAAACCACATAATTCATGGAAAAATGAGAGACTTCGAATATTCATAAACCTAGCCATCCAGAGCGCCCTAAGCAGCCTATCCAACTTCGTAGTTCGTTCCTGATGGATTTCTACTTAATTCTTAACGCTTGTTTCATCGTTAGATCGATCAGGTTGTCGTTCTCACTGATTGGATCGCCTATCAAATAGGGTTAAGCACTATTTGATCTAGTCTCACGCAGAATCCGTTAGTACTCCGTTCGAAAACAGTCCTAACATTGGGCGTGGTGGTGTCACTCCAAACAAAAAGGTTTTTAATCTACTAAAACTAGTAAAATATAATTACATAAATAACCCTTTAGATTAAAGACTATTTACACTTATACGAGGAGCACATGACCTCATTTAACGTCTAAAATGGACGTCTGTTAGAGGAAAGGACGAAACGTGCAAGTTTTCTTAAATGTGAAGGACGTTTACTTTAATTTTTTTATTTTAAAGACGAAACTTGAAATTTATTACAAAACTAAAGGACGTAAAAATGTAATTTACTCTTATGTTTATGTTGTATTTCTTCAAAACAGCATAAAATTGTGTTATATTTCATAAAAAACATAACAGTTTTGTGTTAAACAACACACTTTTGTGTTATTTTTGTCAAATAGCACAGAATTGTGTTATTTTGCGTAAAATGTTCTATGTTGTTTTACGTCAAAATAATAAGGTCTTATGTGTTGTTTTTATGATGCATTATATCAAAATATCAAACAACTTAGAAACAACACTTTCTATGCTATTTTAATGTTCACTATTTTGCGTTAATATAACACGTTTTGTGTTGTTTTACGTTAATATAACAATATACGTGTTGTTTTGTTTTGTTTTTAACAAAGAACACATTGTGTGCTATTTTAACTCAACTATTTTTGTTTTCAAACATGTTGTTTCGATAAAATTGGACACAATTCAACATTTTAAAATAAATTAGCACAATCTAGCACGTTAGGAAATATACACAAGCTAGCATATCAAAAAATCTAGTACATTACATTTGAATTTATGCTGCATTTTGATAAAATACAAAAGGGATTAATTGGTGTGTTTTAGGACCAAAATGCCTTTTAACCCTAATTTGAAGAGGATCACATGTAATCTTCTTGTTCCTTCCTAGCCTACTTAGAAAACTTAGTTTTTATTTAAACCTCTACCTCTCTCTCTCTCTCTCTATATATATATATATATATAATATATATAATATATATATATATATATATAGTATATATATATATATATATATATTTGTTAAAAACCAAAAGACCCAATTACAACCATTTATTTTTTTCAGCCTACTTATTTATTTGTTTAAATTGTTAAAAACTAATACGTATAATATATATATATATATATATATATATATAATATATTATATATATAATATATATATATATATATATATATATATATATATATATAATATATATATATATATGGTAGGGTTATCTTGTAAACCACTCTTTTTTATAAGAAAACTATTTAAAAAAATATAAATAAAAAATAACATAAAATAAAAAATAATAAAACCACAAAATATTTCTTTCGTTTCGCTCTTTCATAAAAAAAAGTTTGTAAAAAAATCCCGTTTTTTACGAAATTGATTTTACAAATGTGTAATAATTGATTTACACATGTGTAAATTGGTATTACACATGTGTATAACCAAATTTGCACGTATATAAATAATGGCTGGATAAGTTTTTTAAAAAATATATCAATATGGTAGGCGTTGGAAATATAAAAATACTGAAATTAACGGTGAATTTTCTTTAAAGAAATTATATTATGAAAAAAAGTTATGAACATTTAAAAAAATAAAAATTGACATGTGAGTTGCATATGCCTAAAATGTGTTATCAATTTCAATAGTTTTTAAAAAATTGATTCTCAAAATAACCCAATCATATATATATATATATATATATATATATATATAATATATATATATATATATATATTATATATAGATATATATATATATATATATATATATGCGCACACACACGGTTCGTATACACTATGCTTCATGATTAGTTTAGTTTTAATTACAAATAGATCATGCTGATTTAATATTTGTTTTTAAATTAGCTTGGTGATTCTAAAGTTTAATTTCACAGCAAAATATGCTAGTCTTAAAATTTTAAATTCCAAACATACTGTTACGCCAGGTTTATTTTGATTTTTTTTTTCCAAATGGGAATTAATTCAGAGTGAGACATGTCCGAAGTATGGTGATTACCTGCAAGTTATAGATATTATGTGTTTGTGGACCTAGTTTTAGCCCATAGACCGTTTCTCCATGTGATGGACCAATCATAGAACCTATCCCAAAGTAATTGACATAAGATTTTATTTTTATATTGTCTACAAGGTATAAAATATCTACATATTAAATGCGTTATAATTTATTTCTAAAAATTTTCCAAATATATTTTGGGAAGTATAACCATACCCTTCTAGTAATCATGACTTATCTATAGAGTATTCTCAACGACCCTTGATTTTTCACAAATCCTACACTTTCATCTTTTTTTAATTTTTAACTACCCTTAAGTATCATAATTAATAGCATCACTTGTGTCAAGTAATCTAAACTGTTTATTTTATATTTTGCTTACATATCAAAGAAAGATAAAAAAAATATACTTTTACCTACCCTTAAGTATCATAGTTAGTAGCAATCATTTTGTTAAATACTTTAAAGTGTTTATTTTATTTTTTACTTATATATCAAAGAAAGATGAAAATATTTCAACTTGTACCTAAACCCGATTTACCTATCCATGAGGTGTTACTGAGAGAAAGGATTGTTATGCTGAAACAATATACACCTGAAGGGTTCCTGAACCCTCAGATGATGTTTGAAAATGCTAGCATGCAAATTAAATATTTAATCAAGACCCAAAAACAAATGTTTCGGGTCTTCATTAAAATAAACCATTTAAATATCTAATCATATAATAATATCACATTTGTAGGTATTGAGAAATTAGAATAACATAAAACTAATCTAATTCACTCAAATACATAAATAACCGTAGATCAACTTATGCCACTTATATAATGAATATAAAATGATATAAATATTTGTTGTTTTACATAAACATACTACTAGTAATCTTATATACTATAATATGCATTTTAGATGGAGACAGAAATAGTTTTACACACATCTACATAAAATCTACTTAACTAACCCCCCCCCCCCCCCCCCCCCCCCCACACACACACAATACACACACCACCCCAATGACAAGTTTGAATAAATCAAACGCTAAATTATAATATCTGTTTAATTTTTTTACTATTCACGATGAATGTTTGAATTGAACCTATTTATTTATGTTTTAATTAATGATTATTAGAATGTGAAATCAGTTTTTATACCATGATTAAGTTTATTTTTCAACCTCCAAACAAAAGGAAGTTATAATTAAAGCAGACCAAACGTAAAACATCCGGTTGTTCAATCATGTAGCATTGTATTATAACTTTTTTATCTGAGATTAGTTCAAATAAGAATCGCTACATATTTAACAACCATATAAAACCATTTTATTCACCGGTAAATATATTTTTTAATGAATCACTAATGCTTATATATGTAGAATTATTAAATATTATCTTCTATTCATGTTTTTTTGCCCCTCATAATACACACTTAAAGAAAGAAAGAGAGTGGTTGATAGTTTTATCGGCTATGTGATAAAGGATCTTTTAAAAGTTTAATAAAATTAACCTTATACATAATTACATCTCAATCACTATTTTATTAAATTGTGATCCATGAAAAGAGCTTTGTATCTTTTGTTACCATTGTATTCCTTATAGATATCATATGCTCATTAATTGTAGGAAGAAGCATAATTTGTTAATGCAATTGGTGGCATTTATATTGTTATACCATCCATCTGTTTAGAGCATTAAGGGTATATATGAGGTAATTACATTTATTTTGCAAAATATAGGATTTAAAGTTTATTTTGCAAACTAAGGATTTAAAGTTAAGACTTCTCATATACATATGTGAATATTTACCAACTAATTTGGGTAGATCTTGGTCAGATAAGTTCGTATAATATGTTTTTTCATACATCCATTTATTATTCTATTTTTTACGCTTCTGTTTTTGCCCTCTTTTGTTTGATTTGATCAAATAAATGATTTCGCGTGAAATATACAAGATAACGAATCATATACGTGTTTATATTTTCAACCATTTTCATTTAGCAGGAAAGAAAAAGATTTATATTTACATTCGCTGCTATATGAGAGATACGAAATCATATGACCATATCCAATGTGACCGGAAGTTTTTTTATTCTGTTTTTTAAAACATGCCCAACACGTGGGCATTTCTATTAGTATTAAAACGAGTTCATAAAAATTTGCATTAAATCAAGCAATTATTAGTAATTGGTTTGCCGACCAAAAGCACAAATAGAACTATGATACAAGGATTTATTTAGTTATCGTCGATTCAGATAAAACATGATAATATCATAACCGTTTTCAATTTTATATATATTTTCTAAATGATAATAGCTATCCAAACATAATTGTTTCAATTACATGTAGAGTAATACTAAAAAATATGGTTAATCTAAAACGAATAAAAAAATTGAGATTAACAAGTATCCTTTTATTATTTTTAAAGAGATGAGTATTTTAGTTATTATGTCAAATACGTCAAGTTGTTATATTTAATATGTCCGGTTATTGTGTCAAATATTCTGTTATCGTTTGTTATGGGTATGCATTATTGTGTTTTAGTTTTAGATAATTTCATGTTGGTCAATAAATTATTTTATATTATATAAATTTGTTGTAATTTATTATTTGTTTTACAATTACAAGTACACATTGATGTTATTTCGCTTATGTGTTTTTCATAACTTACTATATAAATAGTTCGGTAATGACGAGAAAAAATACAATGACACATTCATCATTGTGTTTTATATAATATATTGTGTTATATATTCTATAGTAATGTGTTATTTTTTATTTGATTATTATGATTAGATAAATTATTTGTTATTTTATTATTGTATTTTATATACTAGAAGTACACGAGGTAATTTCATCATTGTGTTTTTAAGAACTTACTATTTTAGAAATTGAAAACATAATGGTGTTTAGTAAAACATAATTACAAGCAGAAAACACAGAATGATAAATAGAAAAAACACAATGAAAAGTAGAAATTATAATGAGTTGGAAAATGTTTTTTTGGTACATAACAATACTGTATTCAATTTAAAAATAATATACCCTCGTTTTTGTGGTGTGAATTTTACAAAAGAAAATAATACAAACTTTTAATTTGAACCCTGTTAATCGTAATCATTTTCCTAATAGTGCTATTATATAATATAAAATGTTATTACAATTGAGATAATTAACTCTTTTTTTAAGAGTTGAATTTTACTACATTTGAGAGTACTCATTTTGTTTATTAACTTGATTAAAAATCATAAGAGTAAAAATTATGTTTCTATGATTATGACTATATACTTGTACAAATGTAGCCAAACCTATATACAAAATACTGGAGTTTTTTTGTTAAATGGTGTAGTTTGATGGTCTTATGATTATGAAGTATCTTGGGCTAAAATGGGACTATTTGGGCGGGAGCAACAGGTTCTTGATTGTGCCAGGTTTTAAAGTCCAACCAATAACAAATTGTCTAAAATCAAAATACATTGTTTTATTTTTATCTTTAAACAACATATCTATTATCTAGTAAGGGTGGTGTAACACAAGCACAAAGGGACAATTCCATACTTTAATTAATATGTTAAAACTAAATGTATTTACATATATAATAACTCAGGAAGTGGTTGACCGGTTTATTTTTTTGTCTTTATCTTTGTACACCTTTTAACACCATGGTACAACAAACTAATGCATATGGCATTCATCAAAAGAAGAGATGTAACACCCGGAAATTGATTAAAGAAAATAAAAGAAAGGTAAAAAAAGAAAAGTAAAACAACCCAAGTTAAAGAGTTAAAGTTGTGTAAGAGACAAACTTTATATTATTATGTTTAAAAGGTTGGTATGGCCGTCCACTACCCTACTACACCACCTGCTTTGACTTTTTGATAAAGAAACAAGTTTCCATCGGTTTTTGAGAGAAGAAGAAGAAGATTGTATAAAGGTGAGTTTTTCTTGTGTTTTGTTCGGTTTTAGCTGGGGTTTCAGCCTTTGGACCAAACCTATGTATTGTGTGTGTGTTTGGTTGTGTGTTTTAGTGTGTTTAGGCGTTTGAACTCCAAGTGCTCTTGAATTAGGTAGTTTCTTTAGAATTAACCGGCATTACGTGCGCGTGTTATTTTATTTATGTGCTCTTAGTAGATTTGGATACTGATGTAGTTAGGATAAGAAATGCTTGGGAATGAAGAGTAAAGTAAGTGTCTAACCACACTGGCCACTGTAATTAGGGATTTACTATACTTCACATAATCTGAGTTATTACCTTGAATAACCGTGTTAGTGTTCGAATCTTATAATGTTTTGTAGATGGCTGGTGGTAGATCTTCGAAGGCTTCACGAGGTAGAGGTCGTGGTCGACGTAATGTTGGACCGCATGTAACGAGGAACAGGGCTAAGGCTGCCAAAATGACACATGAGGAGCCCAAGATCCATCACCATGGTGATGAGAGCGCTAATCTGAGGGCCTCAGTGAAGGAGGCAGTAGTTGAGGAGGTTAATCATGTCATGCAGACGATTCTGCCATCATTGGTGACCGAAGTGATTAAAATTGTGAAGGAGGATGAGAAGAGGGAATAGAAGAAGAGCACTAAGAGGGGGAATGATGAGAAAGGAGAAAGAGAGCAATTGGAGACTGAGACGGTTGTCTCGAGTGATGAGGAGGAGGAAGAAGCTCTGCAAGAAATAATACGGGGTTGTAACTATGGATCCTTTCAAAGGTGTAAACCCCCAACTTTTGATGGCAAAAGTAACATTGTTGCTGTTCACCAATGGGTAAGAGAAATAGATGTTGTGTTACAGATCAACGAATGTAGGGAGGATCAAAAGGTGAAGTTTGCTACCCACTCATTTGTGGACTCGGCTTCATGTTGGTGGGACAATATTGTCCAGGTCGAGGGCAACAGGACTGTTAGGAGGATGAGGTAGAGCGATCTAAAAAAGATGGTGATTGAGGAGTTTTGTCCTCACAAAGAACTTGACAAGATTGAAAGGGAGTTCTTAAAGCCGGAGGATAGAACCACGAAACACCAACAATATACTACTAGTTCAATGAGATGGCGAGGCTGGTGCGGATCAGGTGATGCCGATATCAAGAAAGATTAAGAGGTATAGCCAAAGTTTGCCGACAGATATCTGCAGGAAAATTATCATCGCCCGGCCAAGTACTTTTAGGTTGGTGGTTGATATGGCAGGGAGGTTGTATGATGAGAGAGAGGTGGCAGTGGTAGTGGTGAGTAAGAAGGGTGGTGGTGACGACAACTGGAATGGAAAGCGGTTTGGATGTGGTGGTGTCACTCCAAATAAAAAAGTGCAAGGGTGGATGATCGGCGTGTAATTACATCAAGTACAGGGAAAAAGAGGTGTGGTAAATATGGAAAGGAGCATACAAGAGAGTGTAGGTGGGGATTGAATGTATGATTCAAATGTGGGAAGCTCAGTCATATGGCAAGAGAGTGTGGGGTTGTAAGATGTTATAACTATGGTGAAAAGGTCATCTGAGTAGGGATGGCAAGAAGCCGAGGGCTGAAAGTTCTGGGGCAAGAAGAAGACCGGGAATGAAGGGCAAAGAGCGAGTGCCAATGGATTCACGATGACCTAGGAGGAGGCTAGGGTGGACCCCACTGTCGTGCCAGGCATGTTTCTAGTAAACCAAGCTTGTTCCTCTATGTTATTTGATTCTGATGCTAGTAGAAGTTTCATTTGTGTTGATTTCTGTGCTAAGTTGTCCGTTAGGTGTAGAAGGATTAATGAGCCATTCGATGTAGAAACTGCCATTGGTAAGTCTACCAGGAATTCTAATATGATAGAAGGTTGTGACATTGAATTAGAAGGTCATAGGTTTCCTGCTAGACTATTTGTGATAACCTTAGGCGGGTTTGATATAGTCCTAGGGATGTACTGGTTAGCAACCTATGAGGCAAATATTGTGTGCCGCAAGAAGATGATTTAACTGACAACGCCTGATAGGAGTTTGGTGACAATCTACGGTGATTGAGTTACTATGGTTCCTAAGGTGATTTCGATGGTGGTAGCAAGGAAGTGCATGAAACGTGGATGTCCGATGTTGATCAAAGACATGCGCCTACGTGAAGGATGTGGACACGTCAGTACCACAAATGTCTGACGTACCAGTTATGTGTGACTTCCCAGAAGTGTTCCCAGAAGATTTACCAAGTGTGCCACCAGACCGCGAGATCGAGTTCCAGATTAACTTGATGCTGGTGCTCAATCGGTTGCCAGGCACCGTATCGATTGGATCCATCTGAGATGAGGGAATTGATGGTTCAATTGCAAGAGCTGCTAGACAATTGGTTTATTCAACCAAGTATCTCTCCTTGGGGGTGCTCGGTCTTGTTTGTAAAGAAGAAGGACGGTAGTATGAGGATGTGCATCAACTACCGGATTTAAACAAGTTGACGGTGAAGAAACGATATCCACTACCTAGAATTGATGACTTGTTTAATTAGATCCAAGGTGGCAATTGGTTTTTTAGAATAGATCTTTAATCAGGTTATCATCAACTGAAAATGAAGGAGCAGGATATTCCTAAGACATCTTTTTGCACGCGTTATGGACACAATGAATTCCTCATTATGTCCTTTGGATTAACCAATGTTCCAGTTGCTTTTATGGATTTGATGAATTAGGTGTGTCGACCGATGTTGGATATATAAGTGATTGTGTTTATCGATGATATCCAATTTATTCGAGGAGCGAGGAGGAAAACGCCGGACACATTCAGGAAGTGTTGGAGACGCTTAGAAGAGGTAAATTGTATACCAATTTCTCCAAGTGCGCGTTTTGGTTGCGCTAAGTTCAGTTTTTGGGTCACGTGGTGAATCTTGAAGGGATCATGGTAGACCCAACAAAGGTGGAAGCGGTGATGCAATGGAAGTCTCCAAGGACGCCATCCGAGATTCATAGTTTCTTGGGATTGGTGGGCTATTACAGGAGATTCTTCCAAGACTTCTCCAAGATAGCTTCTCCATTGACCAAGTTGACCCATAAGGACATAAAGTTTGCATGGGGTCAAGAACAAGAGAAGGCGTTTGAAGAACTAAAGATGAGGTTGATGCAAGCTCCAGTCTTGATGTTACCCGAAGGAAGTGAAGACATGGTGGTCTATTCAGATGCTTCTTATTTAGGATTGGGTTGTTTGTTGATACAACGGGAGAAGGTTATAGCCTATGCATCTTGATAGTTGAAGATCCATGAGGCCAATTACCCTACTCATGATTTGGAGCTAGCGGTTGTGGTCTTTGCATTGAAGATTTGGAGGCACTATTTATATGGCATGAACTGCACCATATTCACTGACCACAAAAGGTTGAAGTCCTTCTTTGAGAAGAAGGGTTTGAACGTGAGGCAAAGAAGATGGTTGGAGCTTATAAGGGATTATAATTGTGAGATCCATTACCATCCGGGCAAGGACAGCATAGTCGCAGATCCCCTTAGCAGATAGGAGAGACCCGAACCAATTCGGGTGAAAGCTTACCACTTGGTGATAACCTCCGATGTGATGATACAGGTCAAGGGGTTCCAAGACGAGGCGTTGAAAGAAGATCGCCTTAACTCCGAAATGATAAGAGGTCTAGTCACGAAGTTGGGTGAAAACACTCTTGGAGTTAGAACCTGTTTCGGACAGATGTAGATCCCTCGTTATGGAGTTTTACGAAGACGAATCATGGATGAAGCTCATAAGACTCGATACTCTATTCATCCTGGTTCTACAAAGATGTATCATGATATGAAGAAAGATTATTGGTGGTGGGTATGAAGCGTGAGGTAACAGAGTATGTGAGTAAGTGTCGTACTTACTTACAAGTGAAGGCGGAGCATCAGAAGCCATATGGAAAAATCCAACCTTTGGATATACCTGAGTGGGAATAAGAGCACATCACCATGGACTTTATTACGAAGGTACCACGTCCAGCAAGGGGGTACGATGCTATATGGGTGATAGCTGATTGCATGACAAAAAGTGCTCACTTTCTGCCGATTCGTGAAACATATTCATCTGAGAGGTTAGTGGATTTGTTTATCAAGGAGATTGTAACTCGCCATGGTACACCGGTGTCTATTGTGTCTAACCGTGACACCCTGTTTACACCCAAGTTTTGGAAGAGATTTCAGTTTGCGATGGGGACGAGGTTACATATTAGTACGACTTATCATCCTCAGACGGATGGTCAATCAGAGAGAACTATGCAAATGCTTGGGGATATGCCCCAAGCATGCCTCATTGATTTTGGTGGAAGTTGGGATGAACACTTACCGTTAGTTGAATTTTCATACAACAACAGTATCATGCCAGCATTGGTATGCCACCATATGAGATGCTATACGGTAGGAGGTGTAGAACGGCCGTATGTTGGGGTGATATTGGACAGAAGGAGAGGGGAGCATTGAAGTGATCAAGGCTATGATTAAGAAATTAGAAAAGATCAAGGCCTTTTGAAAGCAACAAAAGATAGGCAAAAGTTGTATGCTGACAAGAGACGTAGATTGATTGAATTAGAGGTGGGCGATAAGGTTATGCTGAAGGTTTCACCTTGGAAGGGTATCATTCGGTTTAGAAAGCGGGGTAAGTTGAGCCCAAGGTATACAAGGCGTTTCCGAATCATTTCTCGAGTAGGAGAGGTGGCCTCTAGGTTGGAGCTTCCTGATGAGTTAAGCGGGATTCATCCAACATTCTATGTATCTCATTTGAGAAAGTGCCTAGCTAATGAAGATATGATTGTATCACTGTAGGACATTAAAGTGGAGAAACAACTCAATTACGTTGAGCAACCAGCGGCAATCGTGGATTGAAAAGAGAAGAGGCAATGGAATAAAGTGGTTCCACTGGTTCGAGTACAATGGAGGCATAGGAAGGGATCCGAGTCTACATGGGAGATGGGGAGAAGATGAGACAACATTACCTGCAACTGTTCGAGGAGTGACAGGTTTCGGGGACGAAACCTATATAAGGGGTGGACTTGTAACACCTAAAAATTTATTAAGGAAAAGAAAAAAAGGGTAAAAAGAAAGAATAGTAAAATAGCCCAAGTTAAGGTGTTAAAGTTGTGCAAGAGACAAACTTTAATATTATTACGTTTAAAAGATGGGCATGGACATCCATTACCCTGCTACACTACCTGATTCGACTTTTTGAGAAAGAAACAAACTTCCATTGGTTTTTGAGAGAAGAAGAAGAAGATTGCATAAAGGCGAGATTTTATTGTGTTTGTTCAGTTTCAGCTGGGTTTTCAGCCTTTGGACTGAATTTATGTGTTTGTGTGTATGTTCGGTTGTGTGTTTTGGTGTGTTTAGGTGTTTGAACTACAAGTGCTCTTGAGTTTGAAGGAGTTTTGCTCAAGGGTACACAGGAGTTCTAAATCCCAGGTTTTACTATTTTAAACTTGTTTTGGGGCAACAAAATGTATGCAATTAACTTTTTTTAACTTTAGGTACGTGAACCGTATATTGGTACCCCTGTTTACTCAGGCGGATGTATGTTTGGGTATGCCTTGTTTATATTTCATGCTTATATGCCTGCAATAGGGGCTTAGAATGTTAGAAACGAGATAAGAACATGTTAGAATGATGTCTGGGGTCTGAAAATAGTGTAAGTCGAGTAGAACATTTGCCCATGCGCCTAAGTCCCCATGCTCTTAAGTTTCCCATGTGCCTAAGTCCCCCATGCGCCTAGTTTCTCACGCGCCTAAGTGCCCATGCACCCACTACCCATGCGCCTAAGTAAGGTTCTTGCGCCCAAATAGTGCCCATGCGCCTAGTGCCTTAAAATTTTTCTGAAATTTTAGGAAAAATGGAATTTTAAGACTAAGACTTGAAATATTTTGGTGGTGATTTTTGTTGGTGCTATGCATGTTGTGACCTATTTTCTTCTATGTTCCTTATTACGTGTTATTATGTGGTTTTACGTGATGTATTAATACTCTTTTACGTAAAAGTATTATCATAATAAAGCGGAAGAGTAAAGATGATGAAAAGTGAAACATAATGAATGATTGAAAGTCTTGCTAACAAAATGTAAGGAGGTTCACAACTCACTGAGAGTTGTTAGCTCAACTATGTGATTATAACATGTGATCTTGACTAACCTGTGAGAGTTCACACACAGGGGGAGTCAGTCTTGGTGATGATTCCATATGTGTGAAACGTGATCCTTGTAGATTAACCTCGAGACTAAGGTTGCTTTGTGCCCAATGATGGGGGTTTAGCTTATGATAGGATCTAGATAGAAGTAAAAGATAATTAAAAGTATGAAACAAATGAATACGTACGATAATGAAAGATAATAATGATATTACCTTGATGTACGTATGATGAATGATCATGTGCGAAAGTAAAGAACATGTTTTCAATTAATAGAAAGTATTTTATTTATAAAAACTAGAACTCAATCAACAACGCTGACTTTTATAGCATTTTCAGTTGGCAGGTAACTTGTTGATGGGGATGGCATGAGGTTGAAGCTATTTGACAAATAAAGACTGGCATTCATTTATGTAGAAATATAATTTTTGTTTTGTAATGCAACTAAATATCATTTTGTAACTTTACAATGATGTATTATTTGGCAAAAGTAAGTATTAATGAATGAAGTGGTTTTTGTTAATTATTCCGCTAAGATGTTTTTATTATTCCAATGAATATTAACGTGTTTTAAATATTATAAGCGATGAACATTCAACTGTGAGCATTCTGGGAATGGGGTCTTACAAGATAGGGGAGTGTTTCATTGCATTAGAGAGAGAATGTGTGCCAGTTTATACCTCCCTATGGTCGTCGTCGTCATTGGTGCTCTCCTTTGTCTACCATTATAGTCACTACCTCCACTTTGCCTCTCTCTTGACCATCACACACATGTCGCCTCTATTTCATTGTTACAAACGCCAAATGTAACTGGAGACCCCCACCATTGACCTAATCTTTTAGTGCGCCAGTGACGGTGCCTTGGCCTCCCGGTATTTGTTCAACAATTCGACTGGCAGTGAATGTGTTGATCTCACTGTTTTTTGGTCATCCTCCAAAGCAAACACCCTCCACCCTCAATCTTGCTCATTGATGGTGGTTGGTCATTCAGGTTAGGGTGTCTATGGCCGGTGTTAGCATAGTCGGTTCACTCGATAGCAGTTCTATCTCCTCTTTTGGGTTGAGGTGGGGCTGATGGTCTTCATCTAGGGTGGCGTGGTGGTGGTGTGACCACCATTGTTTTCTCTCTCATTTAGGTTTTTTCGATCTACCATATGTGTTTTTTATCTTGGTTGTTATTGTTAGAAATTACACTTGTTTCCAACGGTGGTGGGTTTGACTATTGTACCTATGGTTGTGACTGGTGGTGATAATAGTGTGATTAAGGCTGACAGGTGGTTATGCAAACACCATTGTTGCCCTTCTTCTTTTGTTGCCCGATTGAGGATGTTGTTTTGTCAATAGTGATGATGATCTGTTCATCTGAGACTTACTTTTGGGTTTTTTTCGGTGCTCCATTGTTTGATGTAGTATTCATGATGCTTATTGTACAACTGATTGATGCATAACTTTTTGTTGTTAGGTAGATGGTGTAGTTGGGTATGTATCATTCACTAATGACCTTTGTTTCTTGGTTTTGATGATGATTAGGACCACCCTATCCGAGAATGGTCTTTAGTTCAATTGTGCATGGCTACACTAATGTGTAGTTGACTAGATGAACTTCGAGGGTGGTGATAAGATAACCTGACTGGGGTTTGAGAATGATATTCTTTGTTGAGGAGAATCAACAAAGACCAAATATGATGATTGAGTCAGTGATTGTAAGGCAGAATCAAACAATCAATGAACAATTAATGCAAGTAATACTCATAAATGGTGTTTTTATTAATGAAGGTAATCGGTTACAATGAATGCTAGGGTAAGAGCATTAAACAGTAACAAGAAACCTTGTAAACATAAGATTTTAATTGTCCAGAATGTCTATGAGTAGTCACCTCACATACGAGGTTTTCTATTCTATTTATAGGCTGACAATATGCCTTTTACAAAATGACTAAACTACCCCTGACCTATACATTAGAGAACTAGTAGAAGTCTTCATCAGCATTTCTTTTGTTCATCCGCATTGACTAATGCGGATGTATTGATCTTGATCAACATTTCTTCTTTGTCTTCAGCAATAGTGTTTGGTCATCAACATTGACACATGTGAATGAACAAACACATAAGCGCAGTTGTTGCTTGGCATCCGTATTAGTTAATGCGGATGTACAATGTTGGACCAAAAGAACCAATGAGCCAAGATCAGAAAACCTCTAAGTCCCACATGATATCACAACAACTGCTGAAGGCTTCATCAGCAGTTCGACAGGTGCTGAAAACTCCAACAGCTGAAGATCAAGTGCTGAAAACTTCAACAGCTGAAGACTAAAATGCTGAAGTTCAAAAGCTGAAGAACACAAGTGCTGAAGCTGAACAGCTGAAGAACACAAGTGCTGAAGCTGAACAACTGAAGAACACAAGTGCTGAAGCTGAAGACCAAAGTACTGAAGTACAATAGCTGAAGAGTTTACAAGTGCTGAAGATCAACAACTAGTGTACAAAGTCTGAAGACAAAGACTGAAGACATCAGCTGATGATATCTACTGAAGTCATCAGCTGATGAAACGTCTGAAGTTCAAGTCTGAAGATCAAGTACTGAAGTTTCAGTAGTTTGTCACAACTGCTGAAGAGTACTTCTTCAGTAGTTGTGATATCAGTAGTTTTATGTTTTTACTTTCAGTAGTTTTGTAAAACGACTGAAGAGCTTGTTCTTCAGTCGTTGTTGTTTCAGTAGTTTTATGTTTTTTAGTAGTTATAATAACTGATAACACTTAGTATTTTTTGTAAGGAGATGTCAGGTGTTTTGACATCTTCAGTAGTTGTGTTTCAGTTGTAATAATTCTGTTAGATGTCACTATCAAGTGACATCAGCAGACGTCACATCTCTTATATAAGAGGTGTCGACCTAATTGTAATCGTGACATTCCGTTACCACGAAAGCGAATATTGAATGAAATATATTTACAGAATTCTCTCTCTATAACCGTCTTTGTTCTTCAATGAATATCGTTTCGTTCTTGTGAATTGGCTAATTCATTGTTAGAATTCCGCTGCTATACTCTCTAATCAATCAAACGTAGATCACTGATCCTAACAAGTGGTATCAGAGCTGGTTAATCATTGATCGATCTAACAATTGATCATTGAAACTGCTAATTGATATCTGTGTTTGATTGAATTAGCATATTCGCAAGAACTGGTTATAGATTATTGAATTTTTGTCGCTTTCGTTCATTTATTTTGAGATCTCTTTTGGTTCAATTGGTTGTTGTGTTTGTTCTAAATCTGTTTTAGCTTAATCTAATTTGATTGAATCTGAGATGACTACTCCTTCTAATGATCCTCACAATACCGGTTCCTCAACCAAGCCTCCGATGCTGGTTAGGACCGAGTATAACATATGGCAACGAAGAATGCTTCATCACCTGTCTGTTAACAGTTCAGGTTGTTGGACGTCTGTGGTACATGGACCACATAAGCCTATGGTGAACAATCCGGAAACCAATCAAATGGTTCCGAAGAAGAAGGAAGAATACTCTGATGAAGATCGGAAACTATTTGAGATTAATGCTAAAGCCCATGGAATTCTGGCCATGGCACTGCCTAATGAAATCTATTCAGGGCTTATGCATCATGAAACTGCTCATGATCTCTGGAATGCCCTGAAGGAACAATTTGGTGGCACAGATGAGGTCTTAGCAAACAATAGAGAAATACTTACCCAACAACATGAGACATTCTCTCATAGAAAGGGTGAGACACTGACTCAACAGTTTGAGCGTTTTTCCTGCTTTATCTCTGAGCTGAAAATGGTGAAACAGGAATACACCAATAGCCAGATGAACAATAGGTTCCTCAGATCACTGCCTGAGAGATGGGACACATACACTATTGTCCTACGCTCCAGTGCAAATCTGGATGGCCTATCTCTCACCCAACTTCATGGAAACTGCTTACATTCGAAAGAGAGATAGAGCATAAGAGGAAACTGTCCTCATCAGGAAAGCTCACTGATGACTTTGTACCAGGGAATACTGCCTTGGTTGGTCATGAGTCAGAATATGCTGCATCTGAAAGCAATTATGATGAGCATATTGATTTCTCTACAAATAGTTCTGATCATGCATTTGTTGGTATTGAGAGTCATTCTGGCAGTAATAGTGACAATCTATGCTTCATCATGGATGATCTAAAAGGAATAGCTGATGATGATCTAGAAGAGATGGATATTCTGAGCCAAACGGCATTGATTAATATCAGATCTCAGAAGTTCTATAAGAGAACTGGCAGGAAATTTCCTGGACTCTCTGGCAAAACCAAAGTTGGTTTTGACAAGATTAAGTTGAGGTGTCACAAATGCCAAAGGCTGGGACACTTTGCAAGGGAGTGTAGATCAACTGGATCTAACTCTTCTGCACCCTTTGTGACTTTTCCTAGTACTAGTCCACAAAACAGAGGGCAACATCCTGCTGGTTCTGGTCATCATTCACATCCTAGATCTCCTGCATACTTTGTTCCCCAGGGTCAAATGTCATATCCTTATCCCTGCTATTATATGCCTCAACCAAATCCTGTTCAAGCTCTAATTGCACAACAACCACAAGCATTGCCTGAACCACAACCTTCCCAACTCATCAACAAACTCAACCTCAACAACACAGCTTCTTCACCCCAAGAGTTGTTGACTGGAGCAGTTTACCAGATGACTTGTCTGGTCATGAACAACTGTTCTCAGGTGCTGGTCAACATGGTGGTGAAAGTCCCTTTGGAAATCTAGCTCTTATGGCTTTGGATTCTGCTGATACTTCATCCACTAATGCCTCTACACCAAAGGTATCACAGGTATCCTCTGAGGCAAAAGCCAAATTATGTTCTGAAACATGCATAGCAGCATTTGCATCTATTGGAGAAGCAAATGTAGCTTTAATCAACAAGAACATTGAGCTAGAACAAATAATTTCCAAAAGCAAAGCTGAATTTGAGTCAGTGCTTAATGATAAGAATGATGAGATTTACAAACTTAAATGCCAAATAACTGATGATAAGGCTAGGGAAGAGATACTTCTAGAGAAGTATAAAGATCTCAAAGAAACCCTTGCAGTCACCCAGGTAGAGTGTGATAGATGGGTACAATCATGCAAAGGTTTTGAAATGCTTCTTAGTAAGCAATCTGCTTCCAATGTGAAGTTTGGCATTGGTTACAATCACACTGCTCCACCTACAGATTTTACTCCCAGAGCAGAGGTAGAATCTGATGGTGAGAGTAATAACCAATCCATCTCATCATGTGATCTACTTTCTGATACATCACAATCAGAAGTAGAAGTCAGCACCAAGCCCTCTCAGAACCTATCAGCTGATGTTGATGGTTCCACTGCTGACACTCACATGATCAATGAGTTGTTCAACTCAGGAGTTAATTCTGAAAGTCCTGAAAGGACTAGAGAGCAGGATTTAACACCTGAAGTTTAAACTCCAACTACTGCCAGTACTGAAAAGAAGAAAACTGTCAGTAGAAAGAGTTTGAAGACTACTAAAGAGGAAGTCAAGAAAGCAAACAATGCTTCCAAAGTACTGAAGAGCAAATCTTCAGTTGCTTCACCCTCTTTAGTAGATGATCAACCTAAGATGAAGAAGAAACCATGTGAAGTATGTGGTTTGTTCAATCATCTTACAGATGATTGCTGGTACAAAAGAGGTTCCAAACTCAAACATAAAGAAGAAATTAAAGAGAAAATGGTAAAAATGAAAACTAAGTTTGAGACCACATTTGTATCAGCAACATCAAATCCTGTAACCCTTAAGTCCTCAAAGAAATCCAAAAAGGAAGGGGTTAAACAGGTAACAGCTGAGATTGCTTAGAAGAAGAAGGTGCAACATAGGAACTTATAAAACTCCACTGGCAATGTGTCTGATGAGCTGAAAGCTTTATCACAAAATCAGACACAGCTGGTTATGATGGTTCAACATCTGTTGGGAAGAGTTAATCAATTAGATGCTCCTATGTTGAAACCATAGAAAAGGAGGTCCAAGCCAAAGGATTCCTTTTCTTCACCATCTTCTTCCCCTCAGGCTGTTGTTTCCAATAAACCTGTTAGTTTACCATCTGTTGATGAGACCAGGCCCAAGACCAAAAAGGTTTGGGTCTCAAAAACTAACTGATTGTTTATTATCGCAGGGTTCTCCAACATGCCAATGTAGCATCTGGTATGTAGACAGTGGGGGATCTATGCACATGACTGGGAACAGCTCTCTTCTTCATGACTACTCTCAAGGAAAGAAGGGGTTTGTTTCTTTTGGCAATGATGCTAGGGGTTACATCATTGAAATGGCTTTGTCTCCAATGGAGAAATCAAGTTTGATGATGTTAATCATGTGGAAAATCTCAAGTGCAATCTCTTGAGTGTCAGTCAAATGTGTGATAAAGGCCATGTTGCTCTTTTCACCAGTCAGAACTGTAGGATTCTGTCATCCAAAGTTCTGCATTTGATTGATTAGGTGTTGGATGATCACACTCTCCTGAGAGCCAACAGGACATGAAGAGTGTATGCCTTAGATCTTTCCAAGAAAATAGAGCTCAGAGGCAATCCTTGCCTATTTTCCAAAGCCTCTTCTCAAGAATCTAAACTGTGGCACAGAAGGCTGGGTCATGTTAATTTCAAAAACATGAATCAGCTTATCCACAATAGTTTAGTTAGAGGCTTACCAATAAAGGAGTTCCACTGTGATGAAACCTGCACTGCTTGTTTAAAAGGAAAACAACACAAAGTCTCATTCCCTCCTATTGAAGAGCCTAAGTCCACTGCCTGCTTGCAATTACTGCATATGGATCTATTTGGTCCTGTGAGAGTAATGAGCATGGAAAAGAAGAAATACTGTCTGGTAATTGTGGATGATTACTCCAGATTTGTATGGACTTTCTTTCTACATTCAAAGGAGGAGGTTGCTCAGAAGATTATTCACTTTGTGTTGTATATTGAGAAGCAGTATTCCCTTCCAGTCAAGTGTATTAGGAGTGACAATGGAACTGAATTCAGAAACCATACACTTGATGACTTCTATCTTTCAAAGGAATCAAAAGAAGTTTAGCATACCAAGGACTCCAGAACAAAATAGAGTAGTGGAGAGAAAGAACAGGACCCTAATTGAAGCTGCAAGGTCCATGCTGGCTGACTCTGGTTTGCCACTGACCTTTTGGGCTGAAGCTGTTAACACAGCTTGCTATGTGCAGAATAGAGTTTTAGTAAATCAGAGGTTGATGAAGACTCCATATGAAGTTCTCCATCACTTGGCTCCTCTAATTTCATTTTTCAAAGCATTTGGGTGTCCCTGTTTTATTCTCAACACAAAGGATCAACTCCATAAATTTGATCCTAAGGTGGATGCAGGTATTTTGTTGGTTATTCATCTACTTGCAAGGCATACAGAGTCTTCAACTGCAGAACAAAGATAGGTGAAGAGACTTTGCATGTGAAGTTTAATGATCTCCTTTGGACAAGATTCCACAAAACCCTGTGGAGTTGTTTGATTTGGACATACTGCAATATGTTCCTTATCAACCTCCAGTTGTTGCAGATCCTGTGGATAAATCATCTTCTGCAGCATGTCTTCCACCTGGTGGTATTGATGATGATGATGATAATATCAATACTCACCTATTCAAGTTTAGCGACCAACTGCCTGTGTCTGCTAATTTGATGTTCCTGTAGCTTCAGCAGTTCCATCCACAACAAATGCTGATGAGATCTCTGTTTCCTCACATCTTTTGAGTTACCATCTAATTCTTGGTTTCAAGAGTCTGCATCAACATCTGCTGCTGCTGAAGGTTCTACAAACACTTGCACAGATCTTATTGTTTATCAAGAACTGAAGAATCCCCCATGTCTCAGATTATTGGTGATATCAATGCTGGTGTTTCAACAAGAAGTCAATTGTCTAACTTCTGTTTCTATGCTCTCTTCATCAGTCAGCTAGAGCCAAAGAACTACCATGTTGCTTTGAGAGACAATGGATGGGTTGAAGCTATGCAGCTTGAGCTACTTCAGTTCAAGAAACAGCAAGTGTGGCAACTGGTTCCTCTTCCCCCAGATTTCAGGCTGCTCCTAAAGAGTCTCATTTGATTGCAGTCAAGAGAATCTTTAGATATTTGCAAGGTACACAATCTCTGGGTTTATGGTATTCCACTGGACACTCTTGCAAATTAGTTGCTTTTTCAGATAGTGACTATGCAGGGTGCAAGTTAACTAGAAAGTCAACTTCTGGTGGTTGTCAATTCCTAGGCAACTGTTTGATTTCTTGGCAGAGTAAGAAACAAACATCTGTTGCTACATCAACTGCTGAGGCCGAGTACATTGCTGCTGCAAGTTGTACTTCTCAGGCACTCTGGCTTCAGAACCAACTTCTGGATTATGGCATTACAGAGACTAAGACTCCATTATTAATGGATAGTGCTTCAGCTCTGTGTATTGTCAAAAATCCAGTCCAGGACTCTAGGACCAAACATATAGAGATCAGACATCACTTATTCGGGATTGTTTTGAAAAAGGTCTGATTGATCCTAAGTTTGTGCTAGTGCTGATGAGCTTGCAGATATTTTTACTAAGCCTTTGGATAGTTCTACTTTCCAAAACCTTGTGTTAAGGCTTGGTATGCTGCAGTTAGAATAAGTGACAACTACTGATGATTTCAGTAATAATTATGGTGATCATTGGTAACCATGTCACATATAAGTACTGATGAGTCCTTTCACCTTCAGTAGTTTTTATACTACTGACGGTTAAATGCCTCACAAGTACTGAAGTACTTTATTCTGCTCAAACTACTGATGTAGTTACAACTACTGATGTAGCTACAACTACTGAAATCAGTACAAACAGATAAGTACTGACGTCCTATGAAACACCTGAAAAGCAGATGCAAAGTCTGATGAGTAAATGTTGAGGACAGTATGAAACAGCTGAAAGGCTATGAATTGACGAAAACTACTAAAGAGAACTTTCTCTTCAATTGTTTCTCCAACTGCTGTTTCATTCTAAACAACTGAAGCAAAACCATGTCTTCAGTAGTTTTATAACTACTGATGACTAATACCAAGTCTTCAGCTGTTTACAACAACTGATGACAAAACCACTGTCTTCAGTAGTTTCACAACTACTGATGACAAACACCAAGTCCTCAGTTGTTTCATCATCTAAAGTCAAAACCATGACTTTCAGTAGTTTTCTAACTACTGATGTCTAAAACCACGACTTCAGCTGTTTCAACGTCTGAAAGGGTAACCCATGTCAACAGTCGTTTAAAACTACTGATGACTAACCCCAAATCCTTCAGTCGTTTTCTAACCCTACCCTATAAATATCCCTGACCTAATCCTTCAGAGCTTCATCTTCTTCAAACCTAACGTTCATCTCTCCAAAACTTCTCTCTCCTAAATGGCGTCCATGCAACTCAAACCGCGACACAACTGTGTAGCTTACCTCACCAAATCGTCATTCTGGGCTAAGTTCGATAATGCTATTGATCTTATGGTCCAGTCACCCTACAAAACGACTTTTCTTCTCAATCCAATCCTTCATGCCGAATCCCTTAACCAGTTTTGGATGAACGTCACCCTCACCACTGGGGAGAACAACACAGTGTCTATCCGGTCGGTCGTCAACAACCACGAAGTGGTCATCACTCCCGATATACTCCGTCAACTCTACACCTGGATGATGCTACTTCTCCTGCTGGATATCCAAAGGGCACAACTGATTTATCCTTTGCCCACCATGGATATCAAGGAAACCTTAGTGCCTCCACCATACTGAAAAAACATTTCCATGACGCTGAACGTCTAATCTTTCACATGGTAAATGTCTGTTTGGCTCCTAAGACTTCGTCTTGGGATCAAATGTCTACAAAGTGGCAGCAGGTAATGTATTCCATTCTTGAGCAACAGCCTTTAAATTTTTCAGAACTAATATTTTCAGAGCTCAAGGATATGGCTCAAAACAAACTGCTAACCGTTGGATATTATATCCGCGGTTCATAATGGCCATAATTACAAACCAGCTTCAAGCTGAGGGACTTGTTGGCCTGGGATTCCCTGCTATGGCTGTTTTGCCTGAAGTATACTCCCGGCACAACTCTGACCACTCACTCAAAATGGCTGCCAAGCTGCGCAAACCCACACAGTTGGAACCCCCAGCCACCACCTCGAAATCAAAAGTCCCCACCAAACCCCCAAAAAGAAAACCAAAAAGGCTACTCAGGGAAATGAGTCCCCTGAGGATGCCCCTGCAACACAAACGCAGGCTATATCCACTGGTTATAACCCCCTAGTGGATATAAGGACTCTTCCAGCCATAGCCGCTCAAGATTCCTCTCAAAAGGAGCCTGCAGCAACCACACAAGGGGTACCCACACATCTGGGATCTTCCTCACTTGAGGAGATTGCCATTGAAGAGCACCTTCCTCCCCAGGTGCAGACTGCTTCTACCCCATTTCCCCATGCAACCGCCCCCCAAAGTCCTACATTGCTTGTTGCACAAGTGCTGACTCAGTTGCACTCCTCACCCCCTCCCCAGATACCAATTACTACTAGGAACGCTTCTACCATTGAGGGGGAGGACCAAAGTGCAGCTGAGAACCCACAGCCTAGGGGTTACAATGTTCCTTCTCCTAGTGTAGCAACGGAGATTGGAACTTCTGGTGAGGCTGCCACTTCTCCTGCGTCAGCATATGATCAGGTTGTAGTTGGTACCATTACTAAGACCTTACCAGAGGCAACTGCTGATGACGGACACAGTCCTGAGGCAGGAAGTCCCCAGTTCCAAGACAAAGGGGCACATGCTACAACTGAGCAACACTCAGTGCATGTTCATCCTGATCCTATCAGGAGGTCAGGTGATTCAGTATCTACTGATGATGACCTGGGCTTCTTTTACGATGTAATCGCCCAAAACCCATCCTGGAGGAGGAGGTGAGCAGACTCAAAGAGCTGCTTGCCAAAACTTCTAAGGACCAAAGACCATCTGCCTCTACCAACCCACAGATGGCACCTTCATCTGAAGGTCTCCCAGACACTGAGCCACTCCCAACAACTAAGCCACCTGCCTCTGCTTCTGGCACTATTTCTCAGGAACAGAACCCTCCTGAGCAAATAGTTGCTGTCCTTCAAAATTCCCTCCCTCTCATCACACCCATAATCACTGACATCGTGATTAAAGCCCTTGATGAGAGGCTTTCCTCAGTTATACACCCTTTGATAGAGGAGGTTGTGGGCAAAACCCTTTCTGGCAATCAACCCCTTGCAACCAATGCAACCAAAAGGGGGAGATTAAGTCAGTGAAAGGAAAAAGAAAGAGGAGTACAGAGGAAAAGAAACAGAAGGGAGAGTTGTGGAAAAGGAGTTGGAGGTGACTGTGGAGACTGATAAGGATTGGAAAGGAAAAGAAACAACAACTGATCACTTACAAAAGAAAGAAAAGTGCTGATGATTAACCTACTGCTAAAGAAAAATCCTTGGAAGAGCTGGTAAAAGATGCAGATGACACACACAGCCGATCCATGGATAAAATCATTGCGCAACTCTTCAAGCAAGGTTTTGATACACCACATTAGATAGTGAGATCAGGAAGTTGGAAGTGGAGGAGATTCAAACCAGATGGGCTTGGTATGATGTCTGGAAAAGGAGAGATTGGAGATCATGATTCGTTTCATTGCCAAATACTTAGGAAGATCTTTGATGGAGATTCGTGCATGGACCAGAGACAGTATTCTGGCTATGGCCACCAGAATCTGTCTGTCTGAGCAATTCCATAAGGGGATTATCATTGAAGCCCTTGATGAGGCTGGGGCTGGAAAAAGGTTTGTAATGGCAAGACTTACAGAGGCTAAACTCACAACCAAAATGCTGGAACAACCTTCCCTTCCACCCACTCAAAAACAGCCTACCCCTCAAATCTCCAAACCAATCTCAAAGCCCAAATCCAAACTTCCTCACCCCACAAAACCAACTCCCTTACCATCTAAACCAACAGCCGATAATGCACCTAAGAAGAAGAAGAGAAGGGTGTTGAGGCTAGAAGAAGAAGAAGAAGAGGATGATGTGGAAGAAGATAGGCTGCCTCTGTCTGCAGTTCTAACATTGGCGAAAGCCAAACCCATGCCCATCACTCCCACCTCACAGATGGATGCTGTGAGGTAAAGATTGAAAATGAGCAGTAGCAAAAGCTTCATGATGATGAAATGCTGAAAAGCATTGACAAAACTTATGCTGCTTCGTCATCAATTATTAGTATGAAGAAAGAAGCTCTGAGGTTGTACACTCTCGCCAACACATTTCAATATCAGAAGGAAAATGTGAGAGTATGGCCTGATCCTAGGGTGGCTCACAGGATTGTAAAGAAAGATATTCCTTCGAGATACAAGGGCCAAGTCAAAAGGATCGTAGATGAAGAGATCACAGTGGCCCTTGTAGTATCACCCTGGGAGATTGTCGAAGACTTCAAGAAGGCCTATGAGACTAAACAACCACCCCAAAAGATGTTAGAGAACAAAATTATTAAAAAGGGGTTAGTCTACAAGAGGCTTGAGAACTTCAAACAAAATGAGCTCAGTCTGTTACTTGAAGGGACTCATCCTGATGAGTTTGCATACAGACAGATTACAACAGTTGAGCTCAAAAATGGCAAACAGGCCAAGTACATCTCAGAGCTGTATGGGCGATAAGGATTGTTTGATGGTGAAGCCGAGAACCTGACCATGGAAGAACAAATCATGTTTCTCAGGGCATACACCAGAGAATCCTACAGGCTTATACACGGGAAGTAGATCTCATGAATGGGATAACAACTCTGTGTCCAGTTCCCCAAAACAGAGTTCCCATTCATATCTTGCCAAACAAATATCTGAGATTTCTTCCCAGGTCGGAGCTTATATGGGTCATCTTCTCTACTAATCAAGAAGGAAAAAGACCAACCTTTTTGCCAACAATAAGTGGGAAAATAAATAAATTAGAGGTTTTGGCTGCATTGGTTCAGGGGGAGTTTGTTGGACCAAAAGAACCAATGAGCCAAGATCAGAAAACCTCTAAGTCCCACATGATATCACAACAACTGCTGAAGGCTTCATCAGCAGTTCGACAAATGCTGAAAACTCCAACAGCTGAAGATCAAGTGCTGAAGACTTCAACAGCTGAAGACTAAAGTGCTGAAGTTCAACAGCTGAAGAACACAAGTGCTGAAGCTGAACAGCTGAAGACACAAGTGCTGAAGCTGAACAGCTGAAGAACACAAGTGCTGAAGCTGAAGACCAAAGTACTGAAGTACAACAGCTGAAGAGTTTACAAGTGCTGAAGATCAACAACTGGTGTACAAAGTCTGAAGACAAAGACTGAAGACATCAGCTGATGTATCTACTGAAGTCATCAGCTGATGAAACGTCTGAAGTTCAAGTCTGAAGATCAAGTACTGAAGTTTCAGTAGTTTGTCACAACTGCTGAAGAGTACTTCTTCAGTAGTTGTGATATCAGTAGTTTTATGTTTTTACTTTTAGTAGTTTTGTAAAACGACCGAAGAGCTTGTTCTTCAGTCATTGTTGTTTCAGTAGTTTTATGTTTTTCAGTAGTTATAATAACTGATAACACTTAGTATTTTTTGTAAGGAGATGTCAGTTGTTTTGACATCTTCAGTAGTTGTGTTTCAGTTGTAATAATTCTGTTAGATGTCACTATCAAGTGACATCAGCAGACGTCACATCTCTTATATAAGAGGTGTCGACCTAATTGTAATCGTGACATTCCGTTACCACGAAAGCAAATATTGAATGAAATATATTTGCAGAATTCTCTCTCTATAAACGTCTTTGTTCTTCAATGAATATCGTTTCGTTCTTGTGGATTGGCTAATTCATTGTTAGAATTCCGCTGCTATACTCTCTAATCAATCAAACGTAGATCACTGATCCTAACATACAAATACTTGTCAGCATTTGTTTCCGGCTATCCGCATTTGTTAATGCTGAAGAACAAATACTTGTCACATTTGTTCTTATGTCATCCGCATATACAAATACGGTTAGCCGATACTTGTATTCTTCTTCTCAGATTCTTCATCTGCATTTGTTCTTGGACTTGTGGGATTTCAAGCAGGATAACCATCAACCCACCACTTGAATTGGCATGTATGATCCTTTCAGGATCCAACAATACTCCCCCTAAGGATTATACAACCTAAGTTCTTCAAGGGTTTGATGGTGGTTGAGGTTGGGAAGATTCTACTGGGTCTTGTGCAGGAATAAGAGGTTCTACCTGGGACGGATCTAGAATTTTCTTATCATGTTGACAAAGTCATTTGCATCAGACATCTTCTCTATGTTCAGCACATGGATCTTCATCTGGCTCATAGTGTGGATGGCTTCTAATAGTAGCTTCTTTAGAGAAAAGGGTTCCCATATTGACACTGTGGACAACCCATCTCTATGAATTAACAGTGTTCCATCCACATCCACCTCTAACTTCATAATATTCCCCAATTGCAGAGGAGTCTTCTTCTTCTTCCTCTGCTCTCTCTTGACATTGATTCTATCAAATGCCATTTTTAAAATCTTTATACATTTTAGAAAGAAATGCATATCTTCTTCTTCCATTTTATTCTTTATTTTTCTTAAATGCCTTGTGTATATGTGGTGGATATAGGACTCATCTAACAATCTTACCTCATATCCACTACACAATCTAATTTCAGCTCCTTCTTTTCCTCCTTATCTTCTTCAATCACCAACTCATATGTCTTTTCACCATAATAGACATTTGAGATTGGTTTGGAGGAATGAGTTTAGCTACCATCTTTTTTTTCAAAGATTCAGTAGGCTTCACCTTAAGCTTAGGGAACACCACTTCTTCAGATGGTTTTGTTCTCTTCTTCTCCAAGGGGTTGACAAAGGATCTATCTCTTCTCATGCAGATATCCTTAAAAGATTTGAAGTTGTATGTTCTTTTAAACATCCTTAGAATATCTTCAAACTCATAATCCCTAAACCTAGCCTTGTGATTGATCAACTGTAAATTGGCTAGTTCTTTCAGATCATGGATTTCCAGGGAATTCACCAAAGTAGGGTACTCTATGAAGAATTAAACTAAACCTGAAATCCTCTTGATCATGAACATGTTCTAGTCACTGTCATACTTCCAGGAAATTATCTTCTGATCGGTTTTGCCTTTTGGAGTAGACACACCTCTAATCATCTCAGCAGTGGTGAGACTTTCTTGAAGTTTCAATTGAGAGGGCTCAGCAACCACTCTGGATTCTTGTGAAGAACAAATGCTAGAGAGTCATGGTCTCTTTGGGTGAGCTGGATGTCTTGTGTAGACATTCATGTTCTAGGCTTTTTGCTAATAATCTCTTCTTCAATTTTCTTTAGCCTTTCTTTTTTTCATTAACCATCTAATAATAGTAGCCCTTAGGGAAATTGTCTTCATGTTTCCCAATTTTCTTCTGTCCTTGATCAGAAGATAGTCCTTCATTTCCCTATTCGTCATACTGCAGGGATCAGGATACAGTGGTTGAGGAGTGGAAGTCTGCTTTGTCTTGGAGAATGACTTGAACGTTGAAATTTTAGGAGAAAGAGTCTTTTCATACTCAGTCTCATAAGTAGGGTCCAATAGTTTGTTAACTTTTCTTCCTCTGCCTTTATTCCCTCATAAGTCATTCTGAACACCTCATAAGGGTCATACCCATGATTGATCAAAGACATAGCCTTGACCATAAGTCATCACTTTGGGCTTTCTCTACAATCTCCCTTACTGATTCCTCCTCTTTCACAGGGCTTTTATGAGCTATTGGTTCATCAACCACATAGCCACCCTCTATCTCTCTTTCTTCTAAATCAATAAATTTAGCCTTCTTTTTCAATTAGGCTTCAGCCTTTTCATGCTCCTCTATGAATTCAGCAATTGCTGCAAGGCTTCTAGGGTCATCTTTTTCTTGTTTCTTGACTGGTTCTTAGCCATTGATCTCTTCCCCTTTGCCTTCTTAGATAAATAATTCCTCCTTCTGGTATAGGTCTGCATTCCTAAACCAAATGAGGTTTCAGTCGTTTCAGCTTCTTGAGGTATCTTTTCAACCTCTGATTTTTCTTTTTCTTCAGAAACATCAGCCGATTCTTCTCTCTTTGTTGCTTTTCACATAATCTTCTAATGAGCTCTTTTTGTTCATCAGTTAATGATACAGCAGGAACTATTTGCATACTCAATTCTTCTCAAGTGGGACAGGAGATTGAGGAATAACCACTATTGGTTCTTGGTTTCCCCCTTATCAACAATAAACTCCCAAAAGTCATCATCTATGATAAACTCTTCTACAGTGAAAGAGTCAAGAGCTTTAATCATATCATTGAATTCATCCTCTTCAATGTGAACTTCTTCTGATTTACTTGTATAGACCACCATCTCCATGCTAGATTCATCATTTTTAGATCCACTATTTCTCCCCCTTTCTTAGTTTCAAAGAACTTCATCTTTTTGGTAGGAGGGAGTTATCACCACTTTCCCCTAATGAATTTTCAGAACTGTCCTCTTTATAACTTTCCCTTGATCTTTTCTCTTCTAATTTCTCTCCTTTATCTTTCTCCATCTCAGCTTCTCTTTTGATAAGAACAAGCACTTCTAACTCAGATACTCTCTTGTAAAACTGTCTATCTATTTCTGCAAGTCTTTGATAATATCAGATTATTCTTCAATTATTTCTTCTTGTTCTTCCATGGCTATAGTTTGGATGGCTAAAATGTCAACATGGCCACTTATTTCATCCCTTGAGTGTTGGAGAGAACCTTTAACCTTTCAATCTCCAGTTCATTTTCTTTCTTTCAACTCCTTTTCTTTCTCATCCAGTTCTAGAATTTTGTCTTGAATGATCCTGAATCTTCTATTAAGTAACCTTTCCATCTTGGCTACCTTTTGTAATAATTCTGAAATCAACTCAACCTTTTCATCAGGCTTGTTGACTCCTGATTCATCATAAATTTTTGATGGAGCAGCCTCAGAAGCAACTTGCCTAACAGACATTTGTCTTGGATGATCATCCTTATCAGATGATGATTTGGATTCCTTTGAAGAGCTGGAAAAATCACCAAACTCAACAGGCTTAGTAGTAACAGGAGATATTAGAACAGGTGATATGGGTGAGTGATAGATTGTAGATATATGTGAAGAGATGATGGGTTGTGCTTGCGGTGATGGGATTGGTGCTCTTTTTGGTGATGGTATTGATGTTCTTTGGGGTGATGGTATTAGAGATGGCGTAAACGTCTAGTTCTAAGGGAGTGTTGACATCATCCCCAAACTATAGACACTGTATCACAGTTTGTTCAGTGATGTTCAGAGTATGATGATCAGTGATTCTTCCAGCCAGAATCCTTATACCAGCTATCTCTGTCATCTCAGCGATGCTCCAAAAAGACCTTATGAATCTCTCATAAATGATTGGTCTAACAGTGATTGCATGAGCAACTCTGGTAGTGGATATAAATCTGATCATGTCTCTTAGCCCTTCTGCCTCGGGTACATCAGGGTCAAGATAACCACTGACATTGTGGAGCTTGCTCCAAGTGAGATTTGCCATGTACCCTGCATTAGAGGCATATGAATTAGAAAGATTGATAATACTCAACATATTGTAGAACATGCATAAGGTGAAGTTTCTCATTTTGACTTTTTATGGTCAAAATTCAATGCTTATAGGTACTGTTCCATAGGACTTCTACCTATACTTGATGTTATCATGAATAATCATTGTTGTTTTGCTATGCATGCTTAAAGTGATCATTTTTGTTGTTTCTTAACTTATTTTAGCTCTTAGAATCATGATTTGTGTTCTTTTATTTAATCTTTTGTTATGCTATGTTCATGCGATGAACAAGGTTTTGAAAATCATGGTGAAAGTCACTTTTTTGTTGTTATCTTCTTTATTATCTTGTTCATTGCAGTCGAAAAGCATCATCATTTCTTAATACAAATTTGATTTTGAATCACCATTTTGACCTAGGGTTCTAAGTTCATTACATGTTCAAAAGTCCAATATTTTAGGTCATGAACTTCAAAGATTATCACCTTTTGTTTGATACTACAGTTGTAGAGAATCAAAACAAAAGACACTATGAAGTCTCTCAAATTTGAAAAGTATTAAATGACCTTTTGATCTGACTTTAAATAGTCAATTAATATCTTCCACAAAAATACAAGTTTCAAGACAAATATGGTCATTCTTTTAAATCACTGTAGCAAATGCGGATGAGTTTTGTTCATTAGCATTTGTGTACTGTTACAAATGCGGAATAGTAAAAACTTAATAAACATTCATTCACTGTAACAAATGCGGTTGAACAAAGTTAGTCAACATTTGTGTATTGTTACAAATGCGGCTAAACAAAGTTAGTCATCATTTGTGTACTGTTACAAATACGGCTAAACAAAGTTAGTCAGCATTTGTGTACTGTTACAAATGTGGCTGAACAAAGTTAGTCAGCATTTGTTCACTGTAACAAATGTGGTAGAGTAAAATTCATTTATCCACATTTACTTCAAGAAATGCGGCCACCAATGAAGATGTCCTCATTTATTGACTTTCATCATGATGACAAAAGAGATTAAGAACTTTGTTTATTTATTTTGATACACATGAATTGATGTCAACCACATTATAGAAATGCGAATGAGTAAAAAGAAATGTGGCAATGCAAATGTTTTCCGCATTAACAAATGCGGTTGAACAATTTTGTCCACATAGATTTTTCTCATCACTTTCATGTATTTTGACACAAATGCGGCAGCGGTGTCTTGTCCGCATTGGTTTCACTTGGTTAAAAACTTTACTCACATTGGTTATATGCATGGGTTACCTTCACACGCATTAACAATACACTTACCCGTATTAGATTTTGACCGTAGTCAAAACTTAATGTTTCTACTAAGATATTATTCTTTTGGATTTTTCTGTTTTGTTATGAAGAACTATCTTTGATTGACTTGTTTTTTGTCTTATGAAGTTGTTGGTGTTGTCGATTCTTGCTTGGATTGACTTGTATATCAGAGATGATACAAGTTTCCATTTTGACTAATCTTGTACCGCTTATACTTTCATGAATATGCATAAGCTGAGATACAATACCATAACTTCTGCACCTACATAGACAGTTCCTTTTTGATTTGTTTTTAAGTTTTAAGAAAGTAATTTAAAAAGATAATATCTATAAAAACAGATCAAAATTTTGTATTACTCCCCTTAAAGTTTATATTCATACCTAGATAGAAACTTTAAAGATTTAACCTTATAATATGAATATTTTTGATTTTATTATTTTTCTGATTTAAGAATGAAGAGAAATATACCTTTTATCTAGATCATATCAATCTTACATTACACATGTGTATTTTTTTGTAATAAAATGGACATGTTTATAAGCTTATTGATTGAAGGTATGTTTGTCCTCTTAAACTCATACCAGGTTATGTTATAATGCATGTGATATTTATCATGTTTTTGTATGTTTTTATTCAACATGCACCTCACACATAGAAGCATGTATTGATAAACCATCCTCATGTAATGTATGGTAGAGCTGTGTCACAACTTGTTTTACCAGGTAACTTAAGTTATGAGATCTCATTTTCACTGATCCTCATTGGGATTCTTTTACTTTGATCATTTTTATGATTTGATCCACATTGGATTCTTTTCACTTCAGTTTGGAAGGTGATCCATGATTGGATTCTTTTGCTCATTCACAAGGAATGTATTAATTTAATATTATTTTTTTAGATTCATCCAATTTGGATGTGTTCCTCATTAGGAATCTTTTGGATCAATACATCTGCACTATGCGCATGTTTCTTTTGGTTTTTCGTTAGCAAAATAGAGATGAAACTTGATTTAGGTGAAAGTGATTCATAAAGTATCATTACCTGGTGTGTTTAGATTACTACACACACATACACTTAGACAAGCCAATACATACCAACTCTGAAATGAGTGTTTCACCATTGAATATTTTAATTCATCATAGCATATCTTCTCTTCCAAGTTGAGCCTACCCACATATCAAGTAAGTCATGTCAGCCTTTTAATTTTGAATTAAGCACAGTGAATGATATAACGACTATAGTTATATCATTTCCCATTGGTATGAAGATCTTTTTCTTTATCAAACTTGACTTTTAAATGTAATTTTCTAAAAATTTTAAATTTTTTTTGATGTTTTGTTTGATTTTACTCAAGGTTAATCATGCCAATTGATTGAACTAGGAATTCAAACCTACTAGGTTCAATTGTCTTGATGAATAAATCAGCCAATTGATTTTCAGTGGGAACTTGAATCAATTTGATTAACCTCTTTTCAGCACAATCTCTCAAAAAGTGATATCTAATTTCAATGTGTTTTGTTATTGAGTGTTGAACTGGATTATTTATAATAAAAACAGCTGCTATGTTGTCAATGTGAATTGGAGTATGCAAGAAGTTAAAACTATAATCAAGCATCTGGTTTTGAATCCAGAGAACTTGAGAGCAACAAGCTGATGTTTCAATGTACTCAGCTTCTGCTATTGAAACGGATACATTTGTCTGCTTCTTGCATTGCCAGGAGACTAGTGTTGAACCAAGAAATTGACAACCACTAGAAGTGGACTTCCTACTGAAATTGCTTCCCCCATAAACATTGTCAGTGAAGGCAAAAAGATTGAAATCCCATTCCTTTGGATACCACAATCCAGGAGCAGGCTTTCCCTTGAGATATCTGAATATCCTTTTGACAACATTCACATGAGATTCCTTAGGATCTGCTTGATATCTGGCACACACAAAAACACCAAACATAATGTCAGGCCTACTCGCTGTTAGATACTTAAGCGAACCGATCATTGATCGATAGTGAGTCTAATTCACTGATTTGCCTTCTGGATCAGGTCCTATATTCACTTTAGTATCAGCAGGTGTTCTGATGGATTGATAGTAAGCAAGGTGGAATTTCTTCAACATTGTTTCCACGTACTTCGATTGATTAATGAAGATTGCATCTGACATCTGTTGGACTTGTACACCTAGAAAGAATGTGAGTTCCCCCATAGCACTCATTTGGAATTTTGAATGCATGAGATCTTCAAAATCTTTGTATAGTAGCTTGTTTGTTGAGCAAAAAATGATATCATCCATGTAGATCTGGACCATGAACATGTCTCTTCCTTTTCTTTTTCTGAAAAGAGTCCGATCAATCTTTCCTCTTTCATACCCATTTTCAAGAAGGAAAGATGATAGAGTCTCGTACCACTTTCTTGGGGCTTGGTGAAGACCATAAAAGGTTTTGTCAAGCTTGTAAACCCTGTGAGGAAATTCAGGATCTTCGATGCCAGGTGGTTGACTCCCATAGACTTCTTTAGCAATCTTTTCATACAAGAAAGCACACTTTACATCATTTGATAAACAGTGAACTTCATGGATGCTGAGTATGCAAGAATATTCTTATTGTTTCTAATTTGGCAACAGGTGCAAACACTTTGTCATAGTCAATTCCTTCTGCCTGTGTATACGCCTGTGCCACTAGTCTTGTTTTGTTTCTGATGACAATTCCTCTATCATGAGTTTTGTTTCTGTACAACCATCTAGTACCGATAGGATATTTACCTTCGGGAAGATCTACCAGTTCCCATACTTCTAGCTTCTTGAGCTAGAGCAATTCTTCATGCATTGCTTCAATCCAGCTATTGTCTTGAAGAGCCTCTTTGATATGTTTGGGTACTGATTGACAAAGAAAGCATGAGACCAAACATATGTTTGTAATACTTGACTTGTTTCTTGTCACCCATTCATTAAGTTCACCAATAATGCTTTCTACTGGATGATTCTTGTGTATTCTGGTGGTTGGGATTGAGTCACCAGTAACTGTTACATCAAGATTGGAGACATTCAGCTCATTATGGTGAGAGGCACCATCATATTGTACTGTTAGAGAATTATGAATATAATCAGATTCTATTTCTATGACTGCTTCAGCATTACCAGCACTTTGATTGCTTCCATCATTGATGTTCTTTCTGTTTCAACCGGAGGAGTAGCTTGCTTTTGATTTCTGACTATAGTTGATGGGTCTTTTGAATGTGATGGCAACAAGCTGGGACCAGCCTTAGTTGAAACACTTTGATTTTGAGAGGGTGTCTGATAGGATTGGCTTGTAGTGGAACATCTTCATTCAGTTGTTCAGAAGAGTTTGATGTAAGGCCCCGTTACCGAGACACTTACAGCTGGCCAATCGTCGCACATAAAACATATAATGACATTAACTCGAAATAAACGTCGCAACGGAAACATTAAAAACAACATTTTTATTAAAAATGATTTTGGAAAATAATACAACATTCGTTACACAATTTCATTTGTTCGCATTTCAATGCAAAAACATTAAACAAAATAATGCCATCAAAAGAGCCAAGTAGCTGCCCCATGCCATCCTCAGCAACTTTACCTGCCAACTAGAAAATATATAAAAAGTCAGCATTGCTGAGTGAGTTCTAGTTTTAAAATAAAACACACTTTATCTTTTCTTTAAAATCATTCTTTACAATCGTACGTGATCATGCATTATACATACACATAGATAATATCATTATTATCTTCATCATTTATTCGTTAACTTTCATTCATTCATCGTACGTCATTATCGTTCACTTTCATAATTATTTTCATGCTCATTCATTCATGCTTTCTTACTTTCATTCATACATTCATCTTTACTTCTTTACATTCCATCCAAAACCATGAACTTTACCCACCGTCATGCATAAAGCAGGTACTGGGCCGAGGTCTATCATAGACCCCTCCTCATGGCGCACAACAGCCTGACCACAGTACCTAGGGTAAGCAACAAAGGTTCTATACAAATGTTCAATCATGGCTTGCAAGACCCTTCATTGGGCGTGTTTCCACATACAAGGCTTGCAAGACTTTCTTTACTTTCTCTTTCATTAATGCTTGCATTCTATCATTATGTTCCTCTTTTCTTTATCTTCCACTTTACGTTACATAATAATTTCATTTCATTCATTAACATTCAACGTAGAGCCACGGGAAAATAGATATAAATAATAAGGAACATCAACATACACATACAACATCACCATAAAGGGCATCATCATACATGCATAAAATACATCATACATACCATCATGCATAAGCATCAATCATACATCATATCATCATCATACAATGCCCATCACATCATCTATGATCTTAAAAGTTAGCTTACATGAACCCCCAGGAACCTTCCAAGTCAAAGCCTACATTTCACTTTTCCCCAAAAAGTCAGAAAATATTCTAAGTCTTCATCCGCATTTCTTTTTGTTCATCCGCATTTGTCCATCCGCATTAACTTTGGTTCATCCGCATTAACTTTTGTTCATCCATATTAACTTTTACTCATCCGCATTTCCTTTTACTCATCCGCATTGACTTTTACTCATCCGCATTTCCTCTTTACTTATCCACATTGACTTTTACTCGTCCGCATTTCCTCTTTACTCATCCACAATGACTTTTACTCATCCACATTTCTTCTTTACTCATCCGCATTGACTTTTACTCATCCGCATTTCCTCTTTACTTATCCGCATTGACTTTTACTCATCCGCATTGACTTTTACTCATCCGCATTGACTATTACTCATCCGCATTTCCTCTTCACTCATCCGTATTTACTTTTAGTCATCCGCATTGACTTTTACTCATCCGCATTGACTTTTACTCATCCGCATTTACTTTTACTCATCCGCATTTGTCAATGCTCATCCGCATTTGGAACCCTTAAGCAGTTATTCTAAAACTTAGGCGTATGAGCTACTGTTTGGGCGCATGAGCAGCCTAGGGCACACTTAACATCATAATTTGGCTCCCAAGCACCATCTATCATGTTCTAAGCTTAAATCGTACATTCTAAGCCTTAGAAACACAACCATAACATCATCAAACATATACATAGCCTAAAATCAAACCCCACCCGCAACATACACACATTCATACATACTGGTATGAAACCCAGTTTTAAAAATGTACATTCATGCATTTCCAGACCCAATATCAGTTAAAACATATAAAAGAGGGGTTCTAGAACTCACCTTAGCAGCCTCTTCGGGTAAGACTTCCTTCAAAGCCCGATTGCTATAAGTTCTCACCTAGAAACCCACTAAAACACACATCCGAACACACACAAACACACATAAGCACACAACTGAGGATGAAACTAGTTAAGAACATCTTAAACACATAATTTCTTACCTTGAATTCGATCTTCTGCTCTTGTTCTTCTTCAAAATCTGAATCTGCACTTTCTCTCTCTAAATGTCCGAAGATTTGGATGTTGTAAGAAGAGAGTGAGTGGCCATGCCCACTTTACACCAAATTTCAAACCTTTTTGTCCTTTTGACACTTTTGACCCCTCAATTTGGGTTAAATAGCTTTTCTTTCTTTTTCTTTCTTTTTCTTCACCTTATTCTTTTTTCTTTGACTCTAAAAAAATAACTGGGTGTTACATTGGAGGAATCATTAGAAAGTCATTTCTTCTTTCTACTCCTAAATGAGGTTCAACTAAAGGTGTATTTCCTACATTGGACAATGAAATTGATTAAATGATTTTGTGAATGAGTCAATATCAAACAACTAGTCGAGACCATTTGTAGATTTGGGAAATGAGTGTTCCTTGAATTGAACATTTGTTGATTCATAAATAGTGTTTAATCTAGGATTAAACACTCTCTAAGCCTTTGAAACTGAAGAATAACCTACAAAGAATCCTTCATCAGACTTAGGTGAAAATTTTCCCAAATAGTCTCGGGTGTTTACTATTAAGACAGGACTACCAAATGACTTGAAAAATCTAATAAATGGTTTTCTTTGAAACAATAGTTCATATGGATTCATGTTGTTTTCTTTATAATCAGAGTTCTATTTTGCACAAAGCACGATGTGTTAACTACCTCTACCCAGAAGGTAATTGCTAGTTTAGCATCGACTAGCATTATTCTTGCTGCTTCAATTAGTGTTCTATTTCTCCTTTCAGATACCCCATTTTGTTGAGGAGTTCTAGTTGCACTAAGTTGATAAGCAATGCCTTTGGTTGCATAAAAGGAACTCATGTCTTCATTTTTAAACTCAGTTCCATTATCACTTCTTATTGTTTTGACCTTATGATCAAGTTGGTTTTCAATTTTAATGATAAAATCTTTGATTATTTGGGATGCATCATTTTTATGAAGTAAGAAGAAAACCCATGTAAATCTTGAAAAGTCATCAATGATCACCAAACAATATTGTTTCTTTCCATACTCATGACATGAGTTGGTCCAAAAAGATCCATATGAAAAAGCTTCAGTGGAGTATTGTTTGTGTTCACAAGCTTTGGTTTGTGTGAAGATTTATGTTGTTTCCCTTTGAGGCACGCTGAACAATGATCAACAAATAAAATTCTTTTTGGGTAAGACCAATGACATGGTTTCCTTTGACCAATCTGTTCATATTTTTAAAGTTTGTGTGCCCAAGCGTCTGTGCCAAAGCTGAGACTCATCAAATGATGCTTTTTACAGAAGACATGTTTCTTCTCTTGGTGTAGCGAAATTCAAGTTTAAGACATATGTACTATTCTTCCTCGGGGTCTTTAGGACAACCCATTCTTTAGAAATTGTCATCTTGGTTTCAGAATGTAGCAATGAGTGTCGGTAAAGTGAGTTGAATATTTCTTGTCACAGATCTGAGACACGCTGAGAAGATTGAAATTCAGTTGTTCATAGTAGTTCACTCTATCAAAGCTCAACATACTATTTGTCACAGATCCTTCATTAGTAATTCTTCCACCTTGTGAATCTCCTCTGAATGCCACAGTAGTTCCTTGTACTTGAAGTCATGAAGGAGGAAATGATCTCCAGTTATGTGTCAGGAGCATCCACTGTCCACGTACCATAAGCTATTGGACCTATATGGATGACCCTGCAAGCACAAAAGAACTAATTAGAATACGGAACCCAAGCCATAATAGTCTTGGGTTTCTCATTCCTATCCATGATGGTGACCTCTTGGTACTTTCCTCTAAACTTGGATTTAGATAGAGGTGTTCTCGAAGATTTCAGATGATATTTTGAATGTTTCATCTCATCAATATCAACTGAAGAGTTGAAGAAGTAATAAAACCTTTGGTCCCAATTTCTTTGAAGAAATCTGACCCGTTTTTTTATCAAACATCATTTTTGATTTTGGAAGATCATATGTTTGCTTGATGTTGTGATATTTGTTTCTTTGACTTTTCCTCAACTCTTTTATGTTACCCATGTCATTATCTGATCTAGACGTCCTAGATTGATTATTATGAAAATGATTTCTGATTGCGGTTTCATAGATGATGTTGGTAAGATGGGCTTGTTTTGGGGAATTGTCAACCCCTTTTGCTTGAAGTAACAATTAGATGTATTATGATTGTTCATATCATAGATTGAACGATATTTATTGAAATAGCAGTTTTTGTTGGAATGATTGTTCATGTCACAGACAGAGTAGTATTGATTGAAAAAGCACTCTTTTGTGTTATGATTAGACATTTCACATATGTCACAATACATATGTTTGTTTCTTGAATCTGATTTTCCTTTTGTTGACTCAGTTGATTTGCCCATTCTCAACTGAGTCACAATCTTTGGTTTAAAGGAAGAAGCAAAATCAATCTTTTTAGTAGTTTGCTTCACAACACTACCTTTGTTGACTGTTTTAGACTGTTTTTGTTTCCTCAACCTTTTCTTGACTTCTTGTTTAAACTGTTAACATGCTCCCTATTGCAGATGTTAAAACCTACTCTTTGTTTTGATTTTGATGATTGGGGGTCTAACTAACTTTTAGTTTTGAAATCAGTGAATTCTTGCTTTTCTTTGGCAGTAAAACCTTGTCTGATTTGCTTGAATTTTTTGGAGATTCAGTCATATAATCAGAACTGCTTTCAACAAAAGGTTTCACTAAAGCCACAACTTTCTTCTTTCCTTTTGAAATTACAGGTATAAATTTCACAAAGGGGAAAATTGCCTTGATTGGGCTTGATGGTTTAATGACATTCACTGTCTTGTCTGAACACTCCCTGATTTTAATTAGGTGACCTAATTTAATTTTCTCCTCATTTTTTTCAATGTAAACATTTGATTTGTTTTGAGGATTTGTGACTTGTTTTACTATTGTTTTGGTTCTATAGTATTAGGTTTAATTTGCTCTTTGAGTGTGACAGGTTCAGACATGACAATGTAGTTGTCATTATAAGGTGGAGGAAAGGAATTATACCCAATCCGAGACATATCCTTGGGATTTTTTTATGAGTCTAGCATCTCTTGCAACTTGACTGAAGACAATTGAAACTTGTCAAGTTTTATTTCAGTAAGTGTTTGTTCAGCTTTTGATTGAGCTAACTTTTAGTTAGTTGCTCATTCTCAGCTGCAAGAGTGTACTTCTCACAATGCAATTTTTCAATATCAGAGATGAGAGATCTAATTTTAATTTCAAAGCCTTTAATTTGTCTCTTAAGCATCTCTGACTTGACCTTTTCTTTTTTATTTTATTAGCCAGTTTATGATTGTGCTGACGATAACCTTGCAGTTCAGTAATGCATTTATAACTACAAAGGTTAGATTTTACCTCAGATGGCATAGGAGATGGACCATCATTGATGTGAGCCATGAGTTCATGATTTTGAAATTGAGGCTTCACTTCCTCTGTGTACAAACTCCAATCACATACTCCATCTTGTCTGTTGACAAGAGCATTTGAAGATGACTGACTGCTTCCATGAGCTTGATTAGTCAGTTGTGGCTGATTCTGATAAGGTTGTTGATGTTGTTGATGATGATAGTGCTGTTGTTGATTGTTGGAATGGAAGCTTGTGCTTGGTTGTGGAGATGAATGAACCTGAAAATTCGTTTCGAAATTATTGTTGTTTCTTCTAGGAGCATTACATTCTTTGGAGAAGTGCCCAGTCATGCCACAGTTGAAACACTTTACCTTGGATTTGTCATATCCAAGTTTGGTGTTTTCATTAACGCTAAGCTTTCTTCCTTTTCTGAAAAACTTCTTGGCTCTCATTGCAATCATAGCCATTTGCCACTGCAAATCCATTTCTTTCACATCATCTGAATCCATTTCTTCCAAGTCCTCCTGGATCAGATGAGTAGAATTGAGTCTGCCTCCCAGGTAAGCTTCAAAGCTAGCAACAAAGGCATTGTAAGTTGCTATTTGTTCTTTTGATCTTGGGCCTTTAGGAGTAGTTGAGGGAGTTGCAGAGAACCTTGTTGGTTGTGATGGTGTTGTAGGCTTGTTAGTTGGTGGAGCTACAATGAAACTAGTTGTCTTCACTTGATATCTTGAGGAAAGAAAATCTTTATCCGCATTAATGAATGCATTTTCTACGGAGTGGGTGTCTGTTGGAAATTTATAAGCTTCATAACTCTAGGTTCAACAAGATTTCTGCTTCTCTCATCAAGTTCAAAATTCTATCTTGGCAATCATGATGTCCAAGGTGGTACTCTCTAGATTAAGAGTGTTTTTCAGCATTGTAATATTTGTTTCAAACTTTCTGGAAGATTGTGAAGCATCTTCTTGTTCAGTTCTTTGAATTTGTATATTACCCCCATGATCTCTAAATCATTCACCAGCTGCACAAATCTATGCAGCTGTTTAGAGATTGACTCCCCCTTGGAGTGATGAAATGTTTCATATTGATTAATGTAACTCCAGGATGATCAAACTTGAATCAAATCCTGAAGATTATAGATCAAAATATGATAACCACAATTAAAACCCCTTTGATCTTCAATTAGACTACCAAATATGTAGATACATGTGTACCTAGTTTAGGAGCTCAAATGTAAAATGTCTTTCATGTCTTACGTATATATAACAGAATGGGTATGAATGAAATGTAATGTGTTGGTGATGCTTATAATGTTTAATATTTCATTGTTTATTGTGTGATAACGCATATTGAACTAACTATATAGGTTTGTGGGTGTTTACATAGTTCTTAGTCATAATGATCGAGAAATGTGCTTAAACTTAATTGTGTGAAGTTCTCATGCGAATGGACAATGCTAATGGACCATACACATGAATACTTCATGCTAATGAACCAGTCGTACGACTAAACCAGGAGACTGGATCAGTCATCGTAACATGAGATTGACTCAGTCGCACGACTGAATCTTCAGTCGTGCGGATGAATCAACCAACCGCATGCTTCAGTCGCACAACTGAACCATGCAAATGGTTTAGTCACACGAATGGAAAACCCTAACCTATATTACCACTTAATTCATGGAAAAACATAACAATTCAAATCCCTACGCATTAAATCGTACCCTAGCCGTCTAGAGACTTAAGAAAAACTGTTCCAAGTTCATAGATCGTAGTTAATCATCTTACAATCTTTCTTAACGTTTAGATTCATTCTTAGATCGATTGTACTTGCGTTCTCACTGATTGGATTGCCAATCAAATAGGATTCCGCACTATTTGGTTTGTATACACGTAAATCAGTTAGTACTCCGTAACAAAACGGTCCTAACAAGTGGTATCAGAGCTTTGGCTCTTGATTTGCGTGTGATTCAATCGATTTTGATATAAAAATCATGTTTTCACTCAAAAACTTAATCTTTTTTTGTGTCAAACAGTGTTTTCGACGTCTCCAGGTCAAAATGTTATCATTTTTCGGCATACGACAATTAGGTTGGTTAGAAATTCATGTTTTTGCATCAAAGTGTTCAAAACCTTCGTTTTTGCAAAAACAACAGCCTTCAGTCGCATGATTGACTCAATCGCACGACTGAACGCATTCGCACCACTCATACGCATGATTGACTCAGTCGTTCATCCATTTGCACGACTGAAGATCTTTATCTGCATTGTTCATCCGCACATGTCCAATCGCCCGATTGAACCATCTGCATTTGTTCAGTCACACGATTGAACCATCCGCATTGTTTAATCACACGAATAGCCCAATCACATTCTTTCATTCACACAAGTAGAACAGTTTTGTTTTAAAATCCAAAGTAAATAAAAATGGAAGATCAGTTTTCAGCTTTCACCTAAGGTAGGGATTCACGGATCCAGAATCTATTGCTTCTGGAAAATGCAGAGAAAGAGGTGTATGCTCTGTTAACTCAGTACAATGCAAAGAAAAAGGTGTATGCTCTGTTAACTCAGTCAATTCCTAAGGATATATTCCATCAGTTTTCTAAGAACAAGCAAGCAAAGAAGCTATGGGATGCTCTGGAAAAGCGGTATGACAGGAATGCATCATTTAAAGCTTTAAAGGCTAAGGCTTTGAAAAAGGAGTTCAATAACTTCTCGTCAATGGGTAAGGAAAGCTTGGATAATGTTATGGACCGCTTCTACCACTTAATGAGTGAGCTGCATACTCATGGTGTTACATCCATTGAAGACAATGTGTGGAATTTCGCAGATGGATTGCCAGAAAACTAGGTTTCATTTGTGTCAAACCTCAGACAGAATGATATGCTGGCGAAGTTGGATATCAACGATTTCATTCTGAAGCTGAGAGAGGAAGAGTTGAGGATGAAGTATAGGTCTCAAAAATCATCATATGATCAGAACCCATCCCTTTACAACTCAAGTCCTCAAGCAAAAACGTCTGGAGCACCACTTCAGACAGCATTCATGTCGAGTTCAGCCGCTCCGTCTCAAGTGTCTACTTCAAGATCTGACGCGTCAGAGTCATCTTGCACCCAATATATAGCACTTGAAGCCAATGCTACAAAATTGAAGACCAAGAATCTCGGTAAAGTGACTGTAAAGGTAGCAAAGGAGCATATGGATCTCTTAGCAGCTGTCGTTCACTCCTATGACGGTCTAGTTACGGGGAAGATTAGAAACTACCATCTAGAAGATGAAGAGTACGAGCAAGTAGACGAGACTGAGCTGGAAAGAATGTATATCATGCGAGCATTGGCAAGTGATGTCCGGAGGGCAAAGAAGTTTGGTAAGAAGACAAGACAGAACCTGATTGCCACAAAGGATACAACATTTGGTTTTGACAAAACCAAAGTTACCTGTTTTAACTATGGAGAAAAGGGGCACTTCAAACGTGAATGTGTTAAGCCCAAGAAGACAGGTAATGGCAATCCATTCTGATCCTTCAATCGTCAAGATAAACCCACAAGTAGTCCTACATTGTCAAGCAAGGATCCTAAGGCCTTGACTACTCAAGATGACGAAGGGCAAGATTGGAGCTTTCGATTTGTATCTCCGAGAGAATCCAACGTTGCATGTGTTGAGGGTTTGGAGATGACTCTGCAAGCGAAGGTGATACAGCAGTTGAACTCGTGATGTCAAATAATGAAGAAACTACAAATGTGGTTGATCACCTGAATGACGAGGGTTCATGCACAAAATGTTCAGAATCACCAGCACCAGAAAAGTCAGACTCTGCTATGATGGCTGATTCAACCGAATCTTCTCATGGTGTTCGCTATAGTGCTGCCACCAATACCTAGATCGTAGATAGCGGAGCATCTAGGTATATAACTGGGAACCTGGGTCTCCTTTCAAATGTCAAAAAAATTAAAGGAGGTCATGTTTCATTTGCTGGAAACAAAGGAGGTTACATCACAGCTCAAGGGTAAGTGGGAAACCAGAAAGTGATGTTTGACAAGGTAAACTATGTTCAACAACTTTAAAAACAATTTGCTTTCTGTATCCCAAATCTGTGAAAAAGGCTTTAAAGTAGTATTCGACAACAAGAAGCGTTATGTTTTGAAAAAGGACTATGTGATCCCGGACGACCAAGTCTTAATGTCAGCTTCAAGATATAACGATCTTTATGTCTTGGATCTATCAAAGGCCTCCACAACGGATCATCAAGTTCAGTGCTTCCTGTCAAAGGCTACAGAGATGGATTCAATCTCTTCGGATAGGAGAATGGGACACATCAATCCACGGAAGATGAACCACTTGATCTAGAATGATCTAGTGCGAGGAGTAAATGTCAAAAACTTCCAACTACCGGATTTTTATGTCGCCTGCAAGAAAGGCAAACAGACTAAGAAGTCTAATAATGCAAAGAAAGTTCATTCCATAGAACTGCCTCTTGAGCTTCTTCACATGGACCTGTTTGGTCTAGTCCGTACAAGGAGCATCGCCGACGACTTATACAGTTATGTAGTTACAGATGACTACTCATGATTCTCTTGGGTAATGTTTTTGAAATCCAAATCTGAAACATTTGAGTCATTCAAACAGTTAGTAACTACTTGGAGTCTCTCTACAAGCTGAAGGTAAGACAAGTACGCTCAGACAATGGTACTGAGTTCAAGAATCAGTGGATGGAGGGATTCTACAAAGAAAATGGAATTGTACATCAGTTCATATCTTCCTACACTCCACAGATGAACGGAGTGGTTGAACGGAAGAACGTAAGCTTGATAGAGATAGCCAGGATGATGCTTGCATACTCAAAACTGCCTATCCAATTCTGGAATGAGGCAGTAGCAAATTCATGTTACACTTTAAATCGAGTCTTGGTGGTAAAACGTCATGGTAAGACGTGTTACGAGTTACTTCAACGACGTAAACCAAATCTAGAGTACCTCGAACCGTTTGGCGCACCTTGCACCCTTTTGAAGAAAACTCAAGAAGGCAAGTTCAGCAAGAAGGCTAAAGAAGGAATTTTCCTAGGATACAACATACTGCATAAGAGAGTTTACAACAACTCAACGGGTCAAGTAGAAGTGTGCTGTAATGTGTTACACTTTAAGTCCTTCGACATCCCTCTTTCCACTCCTGAAGATGAGTTAGCAACCAAGATGATGTATGATGTCTTAAACACACCATCACAAGACTCAACAACATTTGGTTCACAAGGTGAGTCATCTAGTCATTCAGGGGGAGCACTTGAGGTAAGTGACTCCTTCGACGATGATGAAGCCATGGAGAATGATCAGGTCGATCAGGAGGTAGGGGTACCTACTACTGCAACTCCACAAGCATCTGATGTTGATGCCTCTGATTCTTTAGAACCTCACACTCCTTCCTAGCCTATGCATCGTATATGAAGATTAAAGTCTATCAGCTTGATGTGAAGAGTACATTTCTTCATGGTGAAATCCGAGAGACAGTGTATGTCAGTCAACCCGAGGGATTTGAGGATCCGTATCATCGGGACAGAGTTTACAAACTAGACAAGGCTCTATATGGGCTTCATCAAGCCCCCAAGCATGGTATGAGAAGCTCTCGACTCATCTTGTGAAACACGGGTTTCAAAGAGGAGTGATAGACTGTACATTGTTTATCAAAGATAAGGATGGTGACTTACTGCTTGTACATATTTATATTAATGACATAATCTTCAGATCCAAAAACGAAGACTTGTGTAAAGAATTTGAAGCAGTAATGAAGGCAGAATTTGAGATGAGTGCCATGGGAGAAATGAAGTTATTTCTCGGGTTACAGGTGGATGAGACACCTAAGGGAATTTTCCTACATCAAACCAAGTATGTAGGCGATATTCTCAGTCGGTTCGATATGGAGAATGCTTCAATAGCCGGGACTCCACTTGCTACAAACCACATGTGGCACCGATGAAAGTGGCGATCTGGTTGATGCTACCATGTACCGAGGAATAATTAGATATCTCATGTACCTCACCGCCTCACAACCGGATATCAAGTACGTGACATGTCTGTGCTCCAGATATCAGGCGAAACCAAAGGTTAACCATCTCATCGGCGTTAAAAGGATATTTCGTTATCTGAAGGGTACCCCAACACTCGGGTTGTGGTATCCTCATGATAATGATTTCAAGCTTACAGTGTATAGTGGCTCGGATTACGAAGGTTGCAAAATGAACTACAAGTCAACATCAGCGGGATGTTAATTATTTGGGAGAAGATTAGTACCTGGCAGTATAAGAAGCAGACATCGATTGCTTTGTCAACCTGTGAAGCTGAATATGTTGCTGCTAAGTTGCTGTTCACAGATCATCTGGATTCAACAACAAATGTGGGATTACGGTTTGCAATTTTCTAACACTCCTATTTATGTTGATAATTCTGCTGCTATTGCCGTCACTAAAAATCCATTCCAACATCCTTAAACCAAACACATCAGAATTAAATATCACTTTATACGTGACTATTTTGAAAAGCATTTGAGCGATGTTGTTAAAATAAATACGGATTTTTAACGCGCTAATCTCTACACAAAAGCCTTTGATAAACCACGTTTTCTATACCTGTTAGAGGTCAATGATGTTAAAAAGAAAAGGGATGTGATTTCCAATGATGACAATACTTAGTCCGACAAGTAGATTTCATTTTTACTTTTGTTTTATTTTAATTTTTCGCCTATTAAAATTCTAAATGCAAAATGTTGATCCATATGTACCTAATTTGCGGTCTTAATGTAATATGTCTATCATGTCCTAAATGTAATGAAACGAATGAGTTGAATGAAACATATTATGTGGTTGTTGATCTTAATGTCTAATGTTTTAGTGTATGTTTTAATATTTATTATTTATTAACACATATTGAATCAACTATATAGGTTTGTGGTTGTTTGAATAGATCCTAGTCAAGTGATGATTGGGAAACATATTCAAACTTAGTCGTATGAAGTCTTCATGCGAATGGACCATACGCATGAACACTTTATGCTAATGGACCAGTCACACGACTGAACATGGAGACTGGATCAGTCGCACGACTGAGACATACGGATGACTCAGTCGCACGACTGAACCTTCAGTTGTGTGATTGACTCAGTCGCATGCTTTAGTCGCACGACTGAACTATGCTAATGGTCCAGTCGTACGATTGACTAACCCTAACCTCTAAATACCACTTAATTTGTGAAAAAAACACTTTGAAGAATTCGACTCCTACACGTACCCTAGCCGTCCAGAATGTCCAAGAAAGTCAGTCCAAGTTCATAGATCGTTCTTGATCGATTCCTATTCATTCTTAATGTTTTGTTTAATCTCATATCGATTGGGTTAACGTTCTCACTGATTGATCGCCAATCAAATAGGATTCCGCACTATTTGAGTTGGTATACACGTGAATCAGTTAGTACTCCGTCCAGTACACGGTCCCTAACACAAAACTTTTTCAGTTTTAGAATTTTTGAGGGAAAATAGGTTAAAGTAGTATTAAATTTACTTGTTTTCATTTCAATACATAAAAAAAAGAGGGAGGAGGACAGTCTAGCTAAAAGTAATGAGATCGTATCTGTGATACTGATTCAATGACTATGGAAAATGATAGCACATTGGAACAAATAGTTTGGGACTTTAAAAGAAGAGATTGTTTAAAATGCAAAATTTGAAGTATAAGTCTGAGAAATCTAAGCAACAATTAAAGGAAAAATGATAGTAAAACTAGCTACTACTAAGGTAACACGGAGAAACTAGACCTAGAGGTTGCTAGACCATTAGATGATGTGTCGGTAGATTCAATACAATAGATAAGTAAACCTTGTTGGTGATTTCAAGTTAAAACTAAGTTGTTCAACAAGCTTTGGGTTATCATCTTATCCCTGGTTAACACAATCAACAAAGTTCCAATAAGGGGTGACGAGCAAAACATAAATGCCACAAATGTGTGCGGATGACCATAAAATGAGAAAAGCACATGAAAAATGCAAAAAAATCAATCAAGCTAATAACCTATGTTGTTGGTGCGATCTGTGCAAAAAGAATAAAATTGCTCAAACAAGAAGATAGGTTGTGTGCCTCTCTACTATACGGTGGTACTGACCTGAGGATAAGAACAACATAAATATTCTAGAATTCATTGTTGTTTGCACCTCTCTACTGTGCGATGACACTGACCTGAGGCTTAGCATCTCTTTGAAAGCACTAGAATAGCTTCTTCTTGAATACTACCCGTAGACTGCTCAAAAATCTCCTGAGAAACTTTAATTACCATATAAGCATGGGATCTACGAATGCTTGTTGAAGTAGTTAAACCTTAAATCATCACCAATCTGTGTCAAAAGCCTGTGTATGGAATAAAGAGGACAAGTATACTGACAGTCATCGTGGCTGTAGCTCTTGAAAGTCAACACCACTGTGTGCATCTTGTGGCACTAGTATGATTTCCTAGACTTGCAAATGACTCTCGATGAAAACAAGAATCTAGCATCAAAAGGTTTTGGTAACATGTCCCGAATGATTTGATATACCTGTATGATTCCATAATGAATCGTTCCACTTATGGTCAAAATAATTTGAAGCTGTCTGTTCGAGAAAGAAATATATTAGATATCTATCTTAGGATTTCAACCTCACACAAAATTACAAAAAAAGTATATGTTTTAATTTTGTCGTTTAGTTCTAGTTTTTTCATTTGTTTAATTTTTGTCAGTTTAGTTGTTAAACGTCGGACTGTGCATTGGAATTCTGTCGGGAATTTAATCACTAAAAGGAGCACGTCTGAGGTGACCAAACGGGTTTTCTAATGTTAAAAGGATCACGTCTGAGGTGATCAAATGTTCTCGAAGTTAAAATGGTCATGTTTATGATGATCGAATGCTCGAAATGTTATATCTATAGTTAAAAGGGTTAAGTGTCAAATGGTCATAAAGTCAAAATCATAAGTATGAGGCCATTCGCATGACTGGACCATGAGTATCGACCAGCCATATGATTGGACCATACGTATGAGCCCATTCGCACGACTGAACCATGAGTATGGACCAGCTGTACGATTGGACCATACGTATGAGCCCAATTGCATGACTAAACCACACGCAAGGCCTAGACGTGCGATTGGACCATCAACATGAGTAAACTCACATGATTGGTTCACAAAATGTACTTCAATCGCATGAATGAAGGTGACCGAATGGCACAGTCGCACGACTGACATGTAGTGGCACGACTGAAGGTGACCGAATGACACAGTCGCACGACTGGCATCTAGTCGCACGACTGAATGTGACCGACTGTGCCAGTTGCATGACTAATCCTCAGTCGCACGAATCAAGGATGCGACTGGGCTCATTCGCACGACTGGAGGAAAACCTAGAATAAAAGGAAGGGGAGTCGGTCGCAGTTATTCATCACTCCCAAATTGCCCCCAAATTGCACGACTCTACCGTTACTCTGCCCGCTTTTCATTTGACCATCCTAGACCACTGATTGTTGTGTACTGACGATTACCAATGATTATATAGGTAATGCGCGATGTAATCCACTCAAATGTCCATCAATTTGTGCCCTAATGATCGAATTTAAGCCCTAAACAGAACCGAGACTTAGTTTGCCTAAGAAACCAATAAACTAAGTACATTGTTCAATTAAAGGTTATTAGGTGTTATATCAGTCATTTGCAAGACTAATCGGCAAACCACGACGTCTAACATTAAGTTTTGCTAAAAATTTGAATTTGAATTGAAGAAACAATCTGTCTTGCGAATGGATACCCTGATGAACTTCATTCACACGAGTGAGCTGGGCGAATGGTTCAATCGCACGACTGAACCATGCGTATGAGGTCAGTCACACGACTAGTGTAAACGCATGGGATAGCATGCGACTAAGTCCAGTCACATGCTCAGTCGTACATATGAGCTCAATCTCACGACTAGAGCTCAGTCACACAGTTCATTTGCACAACAGAACAGAAGATATCAAGTCAAATAAATCAAATTGTCACTCATTGACACACTAATTTTTATTTGCATTGTGTAACAGATGACGAGTCATTGGCCCATGTGCACTAAGCACAACATTTGTGCACATATGGATCTAACTTCACAGAATGCGGCAGATTTATTAGGCATTATTACATTCCTTCGGAGATCGAGGATCTTCCGTGCTATATTGACTCCGTGCACACCATACCGGTTAGTTCAGCAGGCTTTCTGGGAAAGCGCGGTTGTCGACAGATCCTTAGAGCCCCACTGTATCAGGAGCTCCATTTTGGCCCATGTTCTGGTTAAGTGCATTGTCTCCAGGAAGGGAGGCTTCGATGAGCTATCTGATCAGATTCAGAATGCCTACGTGGCGTTGGTGCTGAACCATCCATTTAGCTTCTCAAGGATGATCTTCACCTACTTGGTGGAGAACATCGAGGCGAAGGGCAAGGAGGGCTTTTGCATGTACCCTCGCCTTATGCAGATGATCATTGACCAAAAGCTCCCTTCGTTGCCAAAGGAGAAGGAGGATGCCATGGTGCTCGAGGTGATGGACGATACCACCTTGGGTAGGATGAAGGTGTACAGGGGGAAGCAGGTGAAACCCCCTGTCAGGCAGTTGTTTGGGCATCTGGCCCATGAGGACTATGTGGAGCCATCATGAAGGAAGTGGCACCACGATTACAGCGACTCAGATACTGAGCAGATTGTGCTCCCCACTGATGAGTCAGATGATGATGATAGTGGTGATGGTGGAGAATCTGGCCCCACTTCAGCAAGGGCCACTACTATAGATGTTACACCTCCACCACCCACTCATGGAGATGCTACTACAGTTGGTTTCCATCAGGATTTCTATCCTCCTGAGGAGGAGGAGGAGGAGGAGCCATTGACTTGTACGGTGGGCAGCAAGGTTGTTGCCATCGAATGAGGGATTCAGACGGTTGGTGGACGCCCGGACAAGTCTGGGGAGACTATGACTGATCCTACCTACACCCCAGCTCGGTCCAGGATCCCAGGGGGAGCATCCTCCTCGAGGGGTTCGATGAAAAATAGGATATCTCAACCCCATGGGATGAAGCCCAAGAGACAGACGTACACGTTGCTCACAACCTCCTCCCCTACTGCCACCACAGCTACCACCACCACCACTACCTCACCCACATCCACTTCTGCTACCACCACCACTACCACACCACCTACCACTACCACACCACCTACCACTACCACACTCCCATCCACCACCACTACATCCTACTAACCACCACCCACTCATATATCACCATCCACATGCACCAAAACCACCACCACAGCCTACCCTTCACCACCCATATTCACCACAGCCACCACTACCACCACCAGCCACCAAGCAGGACCATCATTCCACCCATCATTTCCCATAGGATCATCTCTACCTCCCAGGGAGGTAGAGGAACAACTATCAGCATTGAATCATATGGAGCTAAAGCTGTTGGCTGCTGATGATGAGGAGACTGCTCAGCTACGACAGCTAGTGGAACTAACTACTGCCCAAGCACAATAGATCTCCCAGTAGGCTCAGGAAGTTGCCCAACTCAAGGAGCATAGAGTCCAATCAGCAAAGAAGATTGAGGAGTTAGAGACATCTAACAGGTCTATCATGCTCAAGCTAAAAGGATCAAAAGATAAGCCCCTCAAGATCAGAGAGGGAGATGATGATGATGATGAGGATGAGGATGAGGATGATGAGGATGATGATGAGGATGAGATAGACGAAGGAGGTGATGAAGGAAAGGATGAGGATGATAAGGATGATGATGAGGAAGGAGGCGATGCGGATGCATCAGAAGCCACACATGCTAGAGAAAGACGCTCCAAGAAGTCATAGGATCAGGGAGGCTCGTCCTCGACCCCAACTGAAGAAGAGCACATGATTCAAGATAAAAGTAATGTTTAGATGTTTATTTAATTTTAAATCTTGTGTAATTGAATTGTGTATTAAACTTATTTACTTAATGTTTACATATGTATTTGCTATTCAACTGTCTTGATTATTGACAAATGATTGATGTGTTAAATGTTTAAATAAGCAGATCAACCATCTCAGCAAGACCAGTATGATGTTGCTCCCTTATAGCGAATCAAGTCTCAATTCACTATGATACTTGATTTGCAAGGGATTTTCAGGAGGTCTGTGAGTTATACTCCTAAAGAAGGAGAGATAATTCATGACCTTACTCATGAGCAACTAGCGGAGATATTACAGGTACATCCGGATGAAATTGTCAAGGATGCCCCTACTATTACCGTTTCTAGTGACGACGAGCTTAATGATATGGACGAGATAGAGATTGAAGACGTCACAGCCCAGCACTATCTAGAGTATGCTGACAGAGAGGGAAATGGCGTCCCCAATCTGGGTGACACTCTCGTCTGTGACACGTTTGAAAAACTAGATCAGATGGAGCAAGAGTCAGAGAAGAATAAGGATCAAGCCCAAGCCTCAGATGCTGATGTCAACATCAAAAAGGCTGAATGGGTGGAATGTTTTACAGAGATCCTAGCATAACGCACTGCTCCAAAGCCGAGTGCCTACACCAAGCTCTATAAAGTGAAGAAGCATATGAAGGTGTCAGGAAAGATTATAGCGTGGGCATACTTTGAGGACCTAAATGTTTGTGCTGTCAAGAGGGAAAAGGGAATTGAGTACTTCAGATTCCCACATGATCTGAAGACTCTCCTTGGTTTTAAGCTCAACTAGTTGGCCAAGCTGATGTTACTATATGCTAACCCAAGGAAAATGTCAGGCTGGTTTGAGGCCGCATTACAGAAAGAATACCACACCAGGTGGGTCAACTTCAAACCTTATCAACCGACGAGGTATATCAGACGGTCTGAAGTTGATGCCATTACTCTCTAATTCCAAAATGTTATAAGGCTCTATTTCGCATTTAAGATACATGCTGGAGCTACAAGAGGGGAGAAGTACAAGAAGTTTGAAGAGCTGATGAAGAATGTTAGACAATAGAGTAAACTAGGTCCAAGGGGGAGTTTGTAGATGCATGAGTACCTAGTTTAGGAGCTCAATTTTAAAATGTCTTTCATGTATTACGTATATGTAACATAATGGGTATGAATGAAATGTAATGTGTTGGTGATGCTTATAATGTTTAATATTTCATTGTTCATTGTGTGATAACACATACTGAACTAACTATATAGGTTTGTGGTTGTTTACATAGTTCTTAGTCAATAATGATTGAGAAATATGCTTAAACTTAATCGTGTGAAGTTCTCATGCAAATGGACCATGCTAATGGACCATACGCATCATGCTAATGAACTAATCGCACGACTGAACCAGGAGACTGGATCAGTCGGACGATTGTAACATGAGATTGACTCAGTCGCACGACTGAATCGTCAGTCGTGCGAATGAATCAACCGCATGCTTCAGTCACACGACTGAACCATGAAAATTGTTCAGTCGCACCAATGGAAAACCCTAACCTATAAATACCACTTAATTCGTGGAAAAATGTAACAATTCGAATCCCTACGCACTAAATCGTACCTTAGTCGTCCAGAGACCTAAGAAAACATGTTCCAAGTTCATCGATCACAGTTAATCATCTTATAATCATTCTTAACGTTTAGATTCATTCTTAGATTGATTATACTTGCGTTCTCCCTAATTGGATTGCCAATCAAATAGGATTCCGCACTATCTGGTTTGGTATACACGTAAATCAGTTAGTATTCTGTACCGAAACGGTCCTAACAAAATATGTTTACAAGTAATCTCTCAATCTATTGGTCACTCAACCATTAACCAACACTAATGACACTTAACCTATTTATAGTCTAGACAAATATTCACTAATTGCACATAACCCCCGAGACTTAGGCTAATTAACAAAATTACATATTAAGCACAAAATGACTAAAAACAAGATAAACTATATTTTGTTCACATTTTATTATAATATAACTCCTAGTCATCTAAATCTTCAATGTCTTGTGTCGGTTCTTCGTCTCGAACGTGTTGGGTTTTGACTTTTGTTGACTTTGACCGTGACATTGACTTTTGTTGAATTTCACTATGTTGCTAATATAGACTATCTTTTACAGCTCCAACAATTAACAAGCTTGTCCTGGTTAATTTCAACAACTTCACTACTGCCTTCACTAATTATCAGCAATGCATCCCAAATAGCTTTAGCAGTTCCATACTTTTCTAATCTTTTTAGCACATCCATTTTCAGTGCTTGAGTAAGTTTAGAATAAGCTTTGAGATCAAATTTTATCTTTTCGTAATCATCATCATCAAGTGTGAGATCCTCAATAGGAATTCTTGAGGTTTTGTATATTGTAGCTTGATCAACAAAAAGGGTCATTGGAATGTGAGGGCCTTTGCATATTGAAATCCAGTAGTCTGGATCTACACCTGTAATACAGTTCATAAATCTAATTTTCCATTGCTTAAACTTAGATTTGTGTTTAAGTATGGGTGGTTTTGGAGTATGACCAAGTTTAGAGAAACTATGTGAATCCATTTTCAATAAGCTATTGTTTAAACTTGTTGAATAATGATTAGTTTGATTGTTAAATTCAACTTAATCCAAATAGTCCAAACGGGCTTATGTATAACCAGATCTGCTAATGTTTATACATTTCTGTTCTTGCAACTGTTCATGGGTTTGTTCTTGAAGATGAGTATAGATGAACAGTGACTATTGAAGAGATTTCTGTAGTTTACTAAGTAGAGGTAGTTGAACACTCTATTAGTAACTCAATCACCAAATCAATCGAGTTCTGCTTAGATATAGGCAGATCTGAAAAAGAACTGAGAGCCAAAGCTCTGATACCAATTAACTGGGGTTTGAGAATGATATTCACTGTTGATGGGAATCAACAAGGATTGAATATGATGATTGAGTGAATGATTGTAAGGCGGAATCAAACAATCAAGGAACAATGAATGCAAGAAATAATCATAAATTGTGTTTGTATTAATGAAGGTAATCCGTTACAATGAATGCTAGGGTAAGAGCATTAAACAGTGTTAGGTCCATGTACGGACGGAGTACTAACTGATTTACGTGTATACCAACTCAAATAGTGCGGAATCGTATTTGATTGGCGATCCAATCAGTGAGAACGCACGTAGAATCGATCTTAGAATGAATCTACACGTGAAGAATGATTACAATACAATTCTGTGCGATCTATGAACTTGGAATAGGGTCTCTAAGGTCTCTGGATGGCTAGGGTACGAGTAGGAGTCGAAATCTTGAAAGTGTTTCCGTTTTTCCATGAATTAAGTGGTATTTATAGGTTAGGGTTAGTCAATCGTATGATTGGACCATTAGCATGGTTCAGTCGTGCAACTAAAGCATGCGACTGAGTCAATCACACGACTAAAGGTCCCGTCGTGCGACTGAGTCATCCGTATGTGTCAGTCGTGCGACTGAGTCATCCGTATGTCTCAGTCGTGCGACTGATCCAATCTCCTGGTTCAGTCATGCGATTGGTCCATTAGCATGAAGTATTCATGTGTATGGTCCATTAGCATGGTCCATTCGCATGAAAACTTCATACGACTAAGTTTGAATATGTTTCTCAATCATTACTTGACTAAGGTCTATTCAAACAACCACAAACCTATATAGTTGGTTCAATATGCGTTAATAAATAATAACATTGAAACATACACTGAAACATTTAACATTAAGATCATCGATCACATATTCTGTTTCATTCAACTCATACATTTCATTTACATTTAGGACATCATAGACATATTACATTAAGATCGTAAACTAGGTACATATGTATCAACAAACTCCCCCTTGGACCTAGTTTCCTTCATCGTCTAGCATTCTTTATTAGCTCGTCAAACTTCTTATGCCTCTCCTCGACTATGACTCCAGCATGTATCCCGAATGCCAAACAAAGTCTTATCACGTTTTGAAACTGGAGGGCCTGTACCATATGCTGCGTATCATAAAATAATGGCCACCTGTATAAAGTATAAACATCACTAGCTGACAGGTTGGTTAGCCACATTGGGTCAAATACCCGGATGGTCTCCATTTGGCGCTCTTTCTACAAAACTATGACCGCTTTTCCTGTTCTCTAATTATAATACCACCACTTGAAGTGGGGAGTGAAGTCCTGTGGCATTTCCCTCATGGGAATCTTTGACATAGTGCGTGGAGGACTCCACTTTAGCACCACTATGGGTTTCCCAGTCCTTGGGTCCACCTCCGACCTTCGAATATACCTCGTAGGTTGTTGAGGCTTGAAGTTAACCCATCTAGTGTGGTATTCTTTCTTCAACGCAGCTTCAAACCAGCCTGACTTCTTCCTGGGATCAGCATACAACAGGTTCATGCGTGCCAGCTAGTTGAGATCAAAACCAGGGAGAGTCTTCAGATCATGTGGGAATCTAAAGTACTCGATTCCCTTCTCCCTCTTCACTGCATATACATTAAGATCCTCAAAATAAGTCCACGCTATAATCTTGCCAGACACCTTTAGATGCTTCTTTACTTTGTAGAGCTTCGTGTTGGCACTCGGCTTTGGCGCTGTGCGTTGGGCATGGATCTCTGCAAAACAAGCCGCCCATTCAGCCTTTTTGATCTCAACATCAACGTCCGAGGCTTGGGCTTGGCCTTCTGATTTCTCGGCCTCCTTCTCCTCGAATCCAGTTTAGAATACATATCACTATCGAGAGTATCCCCAAATTCAGGAACCGCATTTCCCTCTCGATCAGTATATTCTGGATAATGCTGTGATGTGACATCTTCAATCTTATCTCATCCACATCGTTGAGCTCATCATCACTAGCAACATCGATGATAGCTTCATCTTTAACCAGTTCATCCGGATTTAACTGGAACATCTCTGCCAGTTGCTCATTAGTGAGGTGGTGAATGATTTCTCCTTCTTCGGGAGTATAGCTTACTGCCCTCCTAACAATCCCTTGTAGATCAAGTATCATAGTGAATTGGGACGTGATCTGCTGCAGGGGAGCAACATCATATTCATCCTTCTGAGATGGTTGATCTGCTTGATTTAGAACATGTAACACATCATTCACTAGTAAATAATCAAGATAGTTAAATAATCAAATATATACATAAGCATTCAGTACATGAGTTTAATACATGATTCAATTACACAAAAGTTCAAAATACATAAACATCTAATCATTACTTTGATCTTGAATCATGGGTTCTTCAGCTGGTGGGACCAAGGGCGAGGCACCCTGATCCTGAGCTTTCTTGGATCGTCTCTCTCTTGCTTGAGTGGCAGCAGATGCAACAACATTGTCACCCTCCTCATCATCTCTAATCTCATCCTCTCTCACATCATCATCATCTCCTCCATCATCATCAGTATCATCCTTATCATCATCATCATCATCACCATCGTCATCCCCTTCTCTAATCTTTTGAGGCTCATCCTTGGATCCCTTGAGCCTCAGCATGAGCCTCATGTTCTTTGCCTCCAAATCCTGTATCCTTTGTACAGGGGATGTTTGCATCTCACGTAGCTCTGTGATCTCCTGACTCTGAGCCTCAATCCTCTGGGCTTGGGAGACATTGAGCTCTATCAGCTGATTAAGCTGAGTGTCTCTCTGTTCATCCATCGGCAGCAGCTTCAGTACTAATTGTTTCAGGTTAGCCAACTGCTCCTCGAACCAATGGATGGGAAATAGGATCCAAAAGTAGGTGGGACCTGTGATGAGGTCCTGGCTCCATGAGTGGTGGTGGTGGTAGTGGATATAGAGTAGATGGGTGGTGGGTATGTGTGGATGGTGAAGGAGTAGCTATGGTGGTGACAGATGGAGGTGTGGTAGTCATGATGGGTGGAGTGGTAGTAGTGGTAATGGGTGGAATGGTGGTAGTGGTGGTGGGTGGAATGGTGGTAGTGGTGGCTGTAGTGGTGGTAGTGATGAGTGTAATCCTCCTCCTCTTAGTCTTCATCCCATGGGGCTGAGCCATCCTTTTTCTCCTCATGCCTTTTGAGGAGGATGCTCCCCCTGGGATGCTGCTGGGCTGATCAGGGCATAAGTGGGATCTACAGCAGTCTCCCCAGACCCTTTAGGGCGTCCTCCAACCTCCCGAATACCTCGATCGGTGGCAACCACCCTGCTCCCCACAGTACGAGTCAAAGGCTCCCCTTCTGTGTCCTCCTCCTCATCAGGACGAAAGTCCTGATAGAAACCAGCTGAATCTGCTCCACCTTGGGTGGATGATGGAGATGCTATATCAGCAGTGGGGGCCCTCGATTGGACGGGCCCTGCATCTCCACCATCACCGCTATCATCATCGTCGGAGTCATCATCCGGGAGCACAATCTGCTCGACATCCGAATCATTGTCCTCGTGGTGCCACTTCCTTCTAGCGGGCGCCACATAATCCTCTTGGCCAGATGCCCAAATAATCTCCTGACAGGGGCTTCACTTGCTTCCCCCTATACACCCTCATGCGGCCCAAGGTGGTATCATCCATCACCTCAAGCACTACTGCGTCCTCCTTCTCTTTGGGCAGCGACAAGAGCTTTTGATCAATGATCATCTGAATAAATCGAGGGTACATACAAAACCCCTCCTTCCTCTTCCCCTTCCCCTCAATGTTCTCTACCAGATAGGTGAAGATCATCCTTGAGAAGCTGAACGGGTGGTCCAACACCAACGCCACATAAGCGTTCTGGATCTGATCGGATAGCTCGTCGAACCCTCCCTTACGCGAAGCTATGCACTTGGGCAGTACATGGGCAAGGTACTTAAACTAGGGGCACAGGTTGCTCTTGTTGAGGACACCTGCATTAATGTCCCCAGAGTACTTAGCCATCAGAAAGCAGCCTCGGACCGTAAGTGCATGTAATCGTGTGAGGCAATCAGCATCATCTCCATACTCTAAAATAGTCTTGAGATCATCCTCTGTGATCTTAATGGCATGGCTGAATATCGAGCTCCTGATGCAATGGGGCTTAGAGGACCTGTCCACAACAGCGCTTTCCCAGAAAGCTTGTTGGACTGAGCGAAAAGGTGTACATGGTGTCGAGATGGCTCGAAATATCCTAGATCTCCGAAGGAATGTGATGATGCCCATGAACTCTGCAGCATTCCTGGAAGTCAAATCTAGATGAGCACATATGTTGTGCTTAGTGCTCATGGTCTACCGACTCGTCTTCTATTACACAATATAGATAAACATTAGAGTGTGTAAAAGAATAACCTTTGAATTTCTTAACTTGAATCTTTTTGTTCTGTCGTGCGAATGAACTGTGCGACTGAGGTTTAGTCATGTGATTGAGCTCAAACGCACGACTAAGCATGCGACTGGGCTTAGTCGTATGCTCTACCAAGCGCTTGAACCAGTCTGCGACTGAACTTATTCGCATGTTTCAGTCGTGCGATTGTGCCATTCGCGCATCCTAGTCGTGCGACTGAGCCATTCGCCCGGCTCAGTCGTGTGATTGAAGTTCATCAGAGCGCCCATTCGCATGAGAGACTGTTGGTTCATTCAAATTCAATTTTGAGCAATTTGTAGTGTTAGACGTTGTGGTATGGCTCATTAGTCTCGTAAACACCCAACCTAGCTCCTAATAACCTTTATTTTCACTTTTAACTTAGTTTTATCAGTTTATTGGTCAAACTAGTCTCAGTTAGTTTTAGGGCTAAAATTCGAGTGTCATGGGCACAGATTGTTGAATCTTCGGAGTGTAGAACATCGCGCATTACCTGGACAATCGCTGGAAATCGTTAGAATACAACAAATAGCAGTTTAAGCAATCAGACAAAAATCATGCAAAGTCTCGTTAAGTCGTGTGATAAACCAGAGCGATTGGGGGTGAATAGGGTTTGCGACCGACTCCCCCTCTATTTATACTAGGGTTTTCTCAAGTCATGCGACTGGACTTAATCGCACAGCTGGTTTGTGCGATTGAGTCTCAGTCGTGCGACTCACTCAATCGGTCACATTGAGTCATGCGATTGGATTTTAGTCGTGTGACAACCCCATTCGGTTGCTTCCATTTGTGCGATTGGTTCATTTTGATGATCCAATCGCTTGAAGTTACCCATGCTGATGGTCCAATCGTACGTCTGGGCCATACGTGCGGCTTAGTCATGCGATTGGGCTCATTAGTATGTCCCAATCGTACAGCTGGTCCATATTTAAGGTCCAGTCGTGTGAATGGCTCATTCTTATAATTTTGACTCTATGAACACTTTACATTTATCCCTTTTAACACTTGGTATAACATTACGAGTATTCAATCATCTCAGACATGATCGTTTTTAACTTTGGAAACGTTTGATCACCTCAGACGTGATCCTATTAATAGTAAAACATTTTGTCACCTCAGACGTGACCCATTTGACATTTGAAAACACGTGTGGTCGCCTCAAACGTGACCCTTTTGGTGATTAAATCCCAGATAAAATTCCACTATATAGTTCGACTAGTAAAACTAAATTTGACTAAGAATTGAAATAGAACAACTATAACTAAAAGATAAAACTAAACATATTTTTGTGATTTTGTGTGAGGTGAAAATTTTAAGATAGATATCTAGCAGATTTCTTTCTAGAACAGTACAACTTCAAGTTACCGTGACCATAACTAGAACGATTCATTATGGAATCATACATGTAATCAAATCATTCCGGACATGTTACCAAAATCTTTTGATGCTAGATTTTTGTTTTCATCGAGAGTCATTTGCAAGTTTAGGAAATCATACTAGTACTATAAGATGCACACATTGATTTGGACTTTCAATAATTGCCGCCACAATGATTGTTAGTATACTTGTCCACTTAAATTCATACACAAAGTTTTGACACGGATTGGTGATACATTAGGTTTAATTATTTCAACCGACATTTGTGGACCCCACACTTATATGGTAATCAACATTCCTCAAGAGATTTTTGAGCGGTCAACGGGTATTTTGACAAGAAGAAACTATTCTTATAGCTTTCAAAGAGAAGCCAAGCCTCAGGTCAGTGCCACCGTACAACAGAGAGGTGGCAAACAACAATGAATTCTAAAATATATCTAGGTTATGCTTATCCTCAGGTCAGTGCCACCGCACAACAGAGAGGCACACAACCTATCTTCTTGTTAGAGCATATATTTTTTTCTTTTTGCACATAATGCACCAACAACATTTGTTATTAGCTTGATTGCGTTTATTGTTTATTTTTTTCGTGTTTTGCTCTTTTTGTGGTCATCCGCACACAGTTGTGGCGTTTATTTGCTCGTCACCCTTTATTGGAATAATTGATTGTGTTAACCAGTGATAAGATGAGAACCCACAACTAGTTGAACAACTTAGTTTGAATTAAATTCACCAATGAGGTCTAATCATCTATTGTGTTGAATCTACCGACACATCATGTAGTGGTCTAACAACCTCTAGATCTACTTTGTTTGTGTTACCTTAGTAGTAGCCAGTTTTACTATCATTTTTCCTGTTATATTGCTCAAACTTCTCAGACTTATACTTTGAGTTTCACATCTATTCAATTTAAATATTTTAAAGTCCCAAATTCTTTGTTCCTGTGTACTATCATTTTCCATAGTCATTGAATCGGTATAACAGATGCGATCTCATTTCTATCAGCTAGCCTGTCCTCCTCCCTTGGTTTTTTTAGTGTGTACTAAAATTTGAACAACGAAAATTAACACTAACATCTTAACCTATTCTCCCCCTAAAATTCTAAAACCGAAAATCTTTATGCTGTTTTTGAACTTTATAAGACAAGAAATAAAAAAATTAAAAATAAAAATAAAATTAAAACACAGTGTTGGACTACACGTTTTCATCTTCTGAGATTACATCACTTTTCTATTTCATGACATTAACCTCTAAAAGATATATGAATCTCGGTTTATCAAAGCTTTTGTATAGAGGTCGGCGCGTTGAAAATCCGTATTAATTTTAACACATGGATTAAATTTTGTCAAAGCAATCACGTATAAACTGATATTTAATCCCGATGTGTTTGGTTTAAGGATGTTGGACCGGATTTTTAGTTACAGCTATGGTAGTAGAGTTATCAACATATAGGAGTATTAGAGAATTGCAAACGTAATCCCGCATTTGCTGTTGAATCCAGATGATTTGTGAACAACAGCTTGCAGCAGCAACATATTTGACTTCACAGGTTGACAGAGCAACCGAGGTCTGCTTCTTACACTACCAGGTCATTAATCTCCTCCCAAAGAATTGACATCCTACTGATGTTGACTTGTAGTTCATTTTATAACCATCGTAATCCGAGTCACTATACGCTGTAAGCTCAAAGTCATCATCGAGATACCACAACCCTAGTGTTGGTGTACCCTTCAGATAACAAATATCCTTTTAAACCCACTAAGATGGTTGACTTTTGGTTTCGCCTAATATCGAGCATAGACACATCGTGTACATGATATCAGGTCGTGAGGCTGTGAGATACATGAGGGATCTGATCATTCCTCGGTACATGGTGGCATCAACTAGATCGCCACTTTCGTCGGGTGCTACTCATGGTTTGTAGCAAGAGGAGTTCCCGCTGCCGAGCATTCTCCATATCGAATATAATTCGCCTACATACTTGGTTTGATGTAGGAAAATTCCTTAGTGTCTGATCCACCTATAATCCGAGGAAAACTTCATTTCTCCTATTGGACTCATTTTTAACTCTGCTTTCATTACTGCTTCAAATTCTTTACATAACTCTTTGTTTTGGATCCGAAGATTATGTCATCAACATAGATCTATACAAGCAGAAAGTCACCTATTTTTCTTATGATAAACAGTGTACAATCAATCACTCCTCTTTGAAACCCATTTCACAAGATGATGGAGATTTTCTCGTACCATGCTCCATGGGCTTGATGAGGCTGTATAGAGCCTTGTTGTTGGACCAAAAGAACCAATGAGCCTGATCAGAGAAACCTCTAAGTCCCACAGGACATCACAACAGCTGAAGTAGACCTGATCAGCTGTTCTACAAAGTCTGAAGAATACAACTGCTGAAGTATTTCTGAAGTACTGAAGACAAAGACTGAGACAACAGCTGAAGATCTAAAGTCTGAAGACTTCAACAAGTACTGAAGACAAAGACTGAAGATCAACAGCTGAAAGACAAAGTCTGATGTTCAAGTACTGAAGACATCAGCTGATGCTAACAGCTGATGACAACAGCTGAAGAGGGCTTCTTCAGTTGTTGTGATGGTTTTTCTTCATCAGTAGTTTTCTTTTCCTTTCAGTAGTTTGTTTACTTTTCTGTAGTTTTGTTTCCTTTTCAGTACTTGTAAACAACTGAAGAGTTGTTCTTCAGTTGTTGTAGTATCAGTAGTTTTATGTTTTTCAGTAGTTGTAAATAAGATGTTTAACACTTAGGAACATTTGTAAGAAGATGTCAGTTGTTGACATCTTCAGTAGTTGTTAAACATCAGTAGTTATAAAACGGTTACATGTCACTTTCAAGTGACATCAGCCTACGTCATTCTTTCCTTTATAAGGAAGGATGACTCACCTGTAATCGTGCCATTGAGGCCGACAATCTTAATGCAATATTCCTTTTGTCAGATATTTCTCTCTCTATAACAAAATTCTTTTATCTCTTTATATCGAATGTTCTTGCTTGAATTTGTCTAATTCTGAGCTATTCCGCTGCTATATCTGTTCAATCGATTAAACCAAGAGGCTGAGATCCTAACAAATGGTATCAGAGCAGGTTAATCATTGATCGATCTAACAATTGATCATTGAAACTGTTCAATCGCTCTAAGTTTGATCGAATTAGCAAATTCGCAAGGATCTGTTATAGAGATTGAGAGTGTATCGCTTCTGGCCGTTTTATTTGAGGTTCTGTGTGGTTCTGAGCTAAATTTATTGTGATTTTACTTGAATCTGTCTGAATTTCCACAATGACTACTTCTTCGAATGATCCTTTCAATACTGGATCCTCTACCAAGCCTCCGATCTTGGTGAGGAATGAGTATAACATTTGGCAGAGAAGATTGCTCCATCACCTGTCTGTCAATAGCTCAGGTTGTTGGACATCTGTGGTACATGGACCACATAAGCCAATGGTGAATGATCCGGAAACAAACCAGTTGGTTCCAAAGAAGAAGGAGCAATACTCCGATGAGGACAAGAAGTTGTTTGAAATCGATGCAAAAGCCCATGGAATTTTGGCTATGGCTATTCCTAATGAGATTTACTCTGGGCTTCTGCATTGTGAGTCTGCTCATGACCTCTGGAAAGCCATCAAAGAACAATTTGGTGGTACTGATGAGGTTTTAGCAAACAACAGGGAAATCCTCGCCCAACAATGAGACTTTCTCTCATAGAAAGGGTGAGACTCTGACTCAACAATTTGAGCGGTTTTCATGTTTAATCTCTGAATTGAAAATGGTTAAACATGAATATACCAGGAGTCAGATGAACCATAGATTCCTAAGATCACTGCCTGAGAGATGGAACACATATACCATTGTTCTACGCTCAAATGCTGATGTTGATCGCCTATCTCTCACCCAACTTCATGGGAAACTGCTTACATTCGAGAGAGAGATAGAGCAGAAAAGGAATTGGCTTCATCTGGCAAGCTTACTGAGGATTTTGTCCAAGGGAACACTGCCCTGATTGGACATCAAGAGTCAGAATATGCGTCATCTGAAAGCCAGTATGATGAGCATATTGATTTCTCTACAAACACTTCTGAGCCTGCCTTTGTGAGTGTTGATAGTTATTCTGCTGGTAGTAATAGTGACAATCTATGTTTCATCATGGATGATCTCAAGGGGATTGCTGATGATGACTTAGAAGAGATGGATATTTTGAGCCAAATGGCCTTGATAAATATCAGATCTCAGAAGTTCTACAAAAGAACTGGAAGGAAATTCCCAGGACTCTCTGGCAAAACCAAAGTTGGTTTTGACAAGAGTAAGTTGAAGTGCCATAAATGCCACAGGCTTGGACACTTTGCAAGAGAATGTAGATCATCTGGATCTAACTCTCCTGCACCTTTTGTGACTTTCCCTGGCAATAGTCAACAAAACAGAGGGCAACAACCTGTCAATTCTGGTTATCATCATCAACCACAATCTCCTGCATATTTTGTTCCACAGGGGCCAATGCCATATCCATACCCCTGCTATTACATGCCACAACCAGGCCAGGTTCAAGCACCCACTGCTCAGCAACCACATGCACTCCCTGAGCCTCAACCATCCCAATCTCATCAACCTAATCAACTTCAACAACACAGCTTCTTCACACCAGGAGTTGTTGACTGGAGCAGCTTACCAGATGATGTGTCTGGTAATGAACAACTGTTCTCAGGTGCTGGTCAACATGGTGGTGAGCATCCTTTTGGAAATCTAGCTCTCATGACTTTGGAATCCTCTGATGGATCATCCTCAAGTACCTCTTCAACACAGGTATCACAGGTATCCTCTGAGGCTAAGGCCAAATTATGTTCTGAAACTTGCATAGCAGCATTTGCCTCTATTAGAGAAGCAAATGTGGCTTTAATCAATAAAAATGTAGAGCTAGAACAAATAATTTCCAAAAATAAAGCTGAGTTTGAGTCTGTGCTGAAAGAGAAAACTGATGAGATTTATAAATAAAATGCCAAATCTCTGATGATAAGGCTAGGGAGGATGTACTCTTAGAGAAGTACAAAGACCTCAAAGATACTCTTGCTGTCACCCAAGTAGAGTGTGATCGATGGGTACAATCTTGCAAGGGCTTTGAAATGCTTCTTAGTAAGCAAACAGCTTCCAATGTGAAGTTTGGAATTGGTTATAATCACACTGCTCCTCCTACAGATTTTGCTTCAAGAGCAGGAGTAGAATCTGATGGAGAAAGTAATGACCAATCCACCTCATCATGTGATTCACTACTTGATAAAGCACCATCAGTAGTTGAAGTCAGTAGTAATCCCTCTGTGAACCTATCAGCTGATATTGATGGTTCAACTGCTGACACTCACATGATCAATGAGTTGATCAACCCAAGTGTTATCCCTAGAAGTACTGAGGGTACTGGAGAGCAGGGGATAACATCTGGAGTTCAAATCCCAATAACTGACAGCACTAAAGAGAAGAAAACTGTCAGTAGGAAGGATTTGAAGCCTACTAAGGAGTTGACAAGAAGGCAAAAAGTGCTTCTAAACTGCTGAAGAGCAAGTCTTCAGTAGTTTCATCTTCTTCAGTTGATGATCAACAGAAGATGAAGAAGAAACCATGTGAAATATGTGGTCTATTCAATCATCTCACAGATGATTGTTGGTACAAAAAGGGATCCAAACTCAAACAAAAGGAGAAAATTAAAGAAAACTTGGCTAAAATGAAAACTGAGTTTGAGTCCAAGTTTGTACCAGCAGCATCAAATCCTGTTACTCCTATGTCCAAAAAGAAATCTAAAAGGGAAGGAGTGCAACAGGCAACAGCTGAGGTTGCTCAAAAGAAGATGGTGCAACACAAGAACTCATCATCAAACACCAATACCAATGTGTCTGAAGAGCTGAAAGCTCTTTCCCAGAATCAGACACAGCTGGTAATGATGGTTCAACATCTGTTGGGAAGAGTTAACCAACTTGATGGCCCTGTGTTGAAACCCCAGAAAAGGAGATCCAAGCCAAGGATTCCTCTTCTACACCATCTCCTTCACCTCAAGCTATTGTGCCCAATAAACCTGTTAGTTTACCATCTATTGATGAGACCAGGCCCAAAACCAAAAAGGTTTGGGTCTCCAAAACTAACTGATTGTTTATTTATGCAGGTTTCTTCAACATGCCAAAGTAGCATCTGGTATGTAGACAGTGGGGGATCTATGCATATGACTGGGAACAACTCACTTCTTAATGACTACTCTCCAGGAAGGAAGGGTTTTGTTTCTTTGGCAATGATGCAAGAGGTTACATCATCGGGAAGGGCTTTGTTTCCAATGGGGAAATAAGGTTTGATGATGTCAACCATGTGGAAAATCTCAAGTATAACCTCTTGAGTGTCAGTCAATGTGTGACAAAGGCCATGTTGCCCTTTTCACAAGCCAGAACTGCAGGATTCTGTCATCCAAAGTTCTGAGTTTGATTGACAAGGTATTGGATGCTCACACTCTCCTGAAGGCCAACAGGACAGGAAGAGTGTATGCCTTAGATCTTTCCAAGAAAATAGATCTCAAAGGCCATCCTTGCCTTTTTCCAAGGCCTCTCCTCAAGAATCTAATCTATGGCATAGAAGGCTGGGACATGTTAACTTCAAGAACATGAATCAGCTGATACACCATAGTTTAGTAAGGGGAATGCCTATGAAGGAGTTCAAGTGTGAAAACAACTGCACTGCTTGTTTGAAAGGAAAACAGCACAAGGTTTCATTCCCACCTATTGAAGAACCAAAGTCCACTGCCTGCTTACAACTTCTTCACATGGATCTCTTTGGTCCTGTGAGAGTGATGAGCATGGCAAAGAAGAAATACTGTCTGGTAATTGTGGATGATTACTCCAGATTTGTATGGACTTTCTTTCTACATTCAAAGGATGAAGCTGCACAGAAGATCATAAACTTTGTGTTGTATGCTGAGAAGCAGTATTCCCTCTCAGTCAAGTGTATTAGAAGTGACAATGGAACAGAATTCAGGAACAATACACTTGATGAGTTCTACCTTTCCAAGGGAATAAAGAGGCAGTTTAGTATTCCAAGAACTCCTGAACAGAATGGAGTTGTGGGAGAAAGAACAGGACCCTCATTGAAGCTGCAAGGTCTATGTTGGCTGATTCTGGACTGCCATTGACCTTTTGGGCTGAAGCTGTCAACACAGCATGCTATGTGCAGAATAGAGTGCTAATAAATCAGAGGTTGATGAAGACTCCATATGAAGTTCTACATCATTTGGCCCCTCTCATTTCATTCTTTAGAGCATTTGGGTGTCCCTGTTTCATTCTCAACACAAAGGATCAGCTCCAGAAATTTGATCCTAAGGTGGATGCAGGGTACTTTGTTGGTTATTCATCAACTTGCAAGGCATACAGAGTCTTCAACTGCAGAACAAAGATGGTTGAAGAGACTCTACATGTCAAGTTCAATGAATCTCCAAAGGACAAGATTCCACAAAGCCCTGTGGAGCTCTTTGATTTGGACATACTGCAATATGTTCCTTATCAATCTCCTGCTGTTGCTCCTGTCAACAGTTCACCACCTGGTGTTACTGCTGAAGATGATGATGATAGTAGTAATCACCTCTTCAGGTTTAGTGACCAACTGCCTGAGTCCTCTAACCTGATGCTCCTGTAGCTCCAGCAGCACCATCCACAACAAATGCTGATGAGATTTCTGCATCCTCAACTTCATTTGAGTTGCCACCATCTTCATGGTTTCAAGAATCTGCATCAACATCTGCTGCTGCTGAAGGTCCTACAAACACTTGCACAGATTTGATTGTTTACCAAGAGCTGAAAAATCACCCAATGTCTCAAATCCTTGGTGATATCAATGCTGGTGTTTCAACCAGAAGCCAGTTGTCCAATTTCTGCTTCTATGCTCTCTTCATCAGTCAGCTAGAGCCAAAGAACTATCATGTAGCTTGAGAGACAATGGATGGGTTGAAGCCATGCAGCTTGAGCTTCTTCAGTTCAAAAAACAGCAAGTGTGGGAGCTTGTTCCTCTACCCCCAGGTAAGTGTGCAATAGGCACTAAATGGGTGTTTAGGAATAAAACTGATGAAAATGGGCTAATTGTTAAGAACAAGGCCAGACTGGTTGTGCAGGGGTTTGCACAAGAAGAAGGTATTGATTATGATGAAACCTTTGCCCCTGTAGCCAGACTGGAGGCAATTAGATTGTTTTTAGCCTATGCTGCACTCCACAATCTTAAAGTTTTTCAAATGGATGTCAAAAGTGCTTTTCTATATGGTAACATAAAAGAAGAAGTTTATGTGTGTCAACCACCAGGCTTTGAGGATAATAAGCACCCAGAATGGGTATATAAGCTTGATAAAGCTCTTTATGGGTTGAAACAAGCACCTAGAGCCTGGTATGAGACCTTATCAAACTTTCTTCTACAGAATAATTTCACTAGAGGCTCCATAGATAAAACTTTATTTATTAAGAAGGTGGATCAGCATAAGCTACTTGTTCAAATTTATGTTGATGATATTATATTTGCATCCTCTGATCCCCATTGTGTGAGGAATTCCAAAACTTAATGCAACAGAAGTTTGAAATGAGTGCAATGGGAGAATTACAGTTCTTTCTAGGTTTGCAAATCAAACAAAAAGCTGATGGAATTTTCATTCATCAGTCTAAATACACAAAAGATCTTTTGAATAAGTTTGATTTACAAAACTGTAAACCCTGTTCTACTCCCATGTGCAACACCACACAATTGGATGTTGATCAGAAAGGTAAAGCTGTTGATGAAACTCTTTACAGATGTATGATTGGTTCCTTGATGTATTTAACAGCTTCTAGACCAGATATTATGTTTGCTACATGTGTTTGTGCTAGATTTCAGGCTGCACCTAAGGAGTCTCATCTGATTGCAGTCAAGAGGATCTTTAGATATCTGCAAGGTACACAATCTCTAGGCTTATGGTATTCCACTGGACATTCTTGCAAATTAGTTGCTTTCTCTGATAGTGACTATGCAGGGTGTAAGTTGACCAGGAAATCAACTTCTGGTGGATGTCAATTCCTAGGCAACTGTTTGATTTCTTGGCAGAGTAAGAAACAAACATCTGTTGCTACATCCACTGCTGAAGCCGAGTACATTGCTGCTGCAAGTTGTACATCCCAAGTACTCTGGCTTCAGAATCAACTTTTGGATTATGGCATTACAGAGACTAAGACTCCATTATAATGGATAGTGCTTCAGCTCTTTGCATTGTCAAAAATCCAGTCCAGCACTCTAGGACCAAACATATAGAAATTAGACATCATTTTATAAGAGATTGTTTTGAAAAGGGTCTAATTAATCCTATGTTTGTGCCTAGTGCTGATGAGCTTGCAGACATTTTTACTAAGCCTTTGGATAGTTCAACTTTCCACAACCTGGTGTTAAGGCTTGGTATGCTGCAGCTAGAATAAGTGACAACTACTGATGATCTCAGTAATTACTGATGATCATTGGTAACCATGTCACATATAAGTACTGATGAGTTATTTTACCCTCAGTAGTTTTTATAACTACTGAAGGCTAAATGCTTTAAGTACTGTACTTTATCTGTTCTAAACTACTGATGTAGTTACAACTACTGATACTTACAACTACTGAAATCAGTAGAAACAGATAAGTACTGATGTCCTATGAAACAACTGAAAACAGCAAAAAGGCTGATGAGTAAGTGTTGAGGACAGTATGAAACAGCTGAAAGGCTATGAATTGACGACAACTACTGATGAGTACTCTCTCTTCAGTAGTTCACAAACTGCTGTTTCTTCATAAACAACTGAAGCAATACCATGTCTTCAGTAGTTTCACAACTACTGATGACTAACACCAAGTCTTCAGTTGTTTACAAAACTGATGGCACAACCAGGGTCTTCAGTAGTTTCACAACTACTGATGACTAATACCAAGTCCTCAGTTGTTTCAACATCTGAAGTCCAACTTGTCTTCAGTAGTTTTTAAAACTACTGATGCCTAAATCAGAGACTTCAGTTGTTTCAACGTCTGATTGTAAACACCATGTCTTCAGTTGTTTTATAACTGCTGACCACACCAATACCATCAGTCGTTTCAAACCTCTGAAAGTTAATACCACGTCATCAGTTGTTTCAAATACTGATGACTAACACCAAAACCTTCAGTCGTTTCATAACCCGTACCCTATATATATCTGATCCCTCTTTCAGAGTTTTTCATTCTTTCACGACCTAAAATTTCAAAAGCTCTGAAAATCTTTCACCTTCATTAATGGCGACCATGCAACTCAAGCCTCGACACAACTGTGTCGCGTACCTCACTAAATCGCCCTTCTGGACCAAATTCGATAATGCTATAGATCTTATGGTCCAATCACCACTGAAAACGGCCTTCCTCCTAAATCCAATCATTTATGCCGATTCGCTACATCAGTTTTGGACGAATGCAACTGTTAATGGAGAATCTATCCATTCGTCCATCAACTCTCATAAGGTGGTCATCTCTACTGCTACCATCCGCCAGATATTACTATTAGATGATGCTGCCTACCCTGTTGGATATCCTAAGCGCCAATTGATCTTTCATTTGGACAACATGGATATCAAGGCGATCTTAGTGCTTCGACCATCCTGAAGAAACATTTTCCAGATGCTGAACGATTGATATTTCATATGGTAAATGTTTGCCTGGCCTCGAAGACTTCTTCTTGGGATCAACTGTCTTCCAGATGGCAACAGGTACTGTTCTCTATCCTTGAACAAGAACCACTAAACTTTTCTGAAATAATTTTTCTTGAAATCAAGGATATGGCCACAAAACCACTTTCTAACCGTTGGATACTATATCCTCGGTTTATAATGGCCATAATAGAGAATCAGCTTTCATGCTGAGGGACTAGTTGGTCTGGGAGTCCCTGCTTTGGCTGTATTGCCGGAGGTATACTCCCGACACAACACTGACCAAACTCTTAAACAGGCTGCCAAGCTGCGCAAACCCACGCAGCTGGAACCCACAGCCTCCACTTCCACATCCAAAGTCCCCTCCAAACCCACAAAGAAGAAGCCTAAGAAGGCTACTCAGGGAGTTGAGTCCCCTGAGGATGCTCCTGCTGCACCAAAGCAGGTTATCTCTACTGGAAATAACCCCCCAGTAGAGACTATGACTCCACCAACCGAAGCCGCTCAGGTTTCCTCTCAAAAGGAACCTGATGCAACCACTCAAAGGGAAGCCACACTGCTGGGATCCTCCTCACTTGAGGGGATTACCATTGAAGAGCACCACTCGCCCCGGGTGCACACTGCTTCCACACCCTCTCCTGATGCAACCGCCCCTCAAAGCCCTACAATAATTGTTGCAAAAGTGCTGACGCAGTTGCATTCCTCACCCCCCACCCAGACACCAATCACTACTGGGATAACCTCAACACCTGAGGGGGAGGATCACAATGCTTCTGTCAACCCACAGCACAGGGGTTATCATGTTCCATCTCCTGTGTAGACAAGGAGGTGCGACCTTCTGGTGAGGCTGCCACTGCCTCTGACTCAGCAAATGACCAGGATGCAGTTGGTAACATCTCTAAGACCTCACCAGCGGCAACAGCTGATGAAGGACATAGTCCTGAGGCTGGAAGTCCCCAGAACCAAGAACAAGGGGCACATGCTATAATTGATCTACACTCAAGGCATGTTAATCCTGACTCTGTCAGGAGGTCAGGTGATTCAGTATCAACTGATGATGACCTGAGCTTCTTCTATGATGTAGTTGCTCAAAACACCATCCTAGAGGATGAGGTTAGCAGACTCAAAGAGCTGCTGGCCAAGATGTCTCAGGATGAAAGTCCATCTGCCACCACAATACACCCACAGATGGCACCTTCTTCTGAAGGTCCCCTAAACACTGAGCCAATACATACTTCCAAGCCACCAGCCTCTCTGCTTTTGGCACTGATTCTCAGGAACAGAACCATCCTGATCAATCAGTTGCTAACCTTCAAAAATCCCTACCTCTCATCACTCCCATGATCACAGATATAGTGATCAAAGCCATTGATGAGAGGCTTCCTACAATAATACACCCCTGGTGGAGGAGTTGGTGACCAAATCACTTTCTACTGCTCAAACCCTTGCACCCAATGCAACCAAAAAGGGGGAGAGTCAGTCAGTTAAAGGAAAAAGGAAGAGGACAGATGGGGAGAAGGAGAAAGAATCAGAGAAGGTAAATGAGAAGGAGTTGGCTGTTATAAGTGTGGAGGAGACTGAGTTTGATCATGAGAAGGAGAAGGAGAGTGAGAAGAGAGCTGAAGTGAATGAAAGTCAAAAAGACTTTCATGTCACATATCAAAAGAGGAAAGAGGAGAGTCTGAGAAGGAGAAGGAGCTGAATGATATGGTGAAAGAAGCTGATGCCAACCATAACCGTTCAATGGATAAAATCATTGATCAGTTATATAGGCAGGTTTTGACATCCAACAACTAGACTCCGAGATCAGAAGGTTGGAGACAGAGGAGATCAACTCAAGATGGGCTAGTTATGATGCCTTAGAAAGAGAAAGGCTGGAGATAATGATTAGATTTGTAGCCAAATACTTGGAAGATCTCTGATAGAAATAAGGGCCTGGACCAGGGACAACATCTTGGCAATAACCACCAAGATTTGTTCGTCTGAAGCATACTCCAAGGTTTAGTGATTGAGGCATTAAATGAAGCTGGGGTTGGGAACCGAAAAGAACTGACAAAATTTACTAAAGCCTCCCTTACAGCCAAAATGCTAAAACAGTCTGAAAAGCCTCTATCCTCAAAATCACTACCTCCACAACCCACTAAAACAACCCCTTTACCCTCTAAACCAACCATCCAACCACAAAACCAAATCCTTTACCCCCAAAACCCACTGCCAGTGATGTACCTAGACAAAAGAAAAGAAAGGTACTGAGGGCTGATGAAGAAGAAGAGGAGGATGAAGACAGACTGCCACTCTCTGCAGTTATCACTTTGCCTAAGGCTAATCCAATGTCCATCACTCCTGCTTCTCAAATGCATGATGTGATGATAAAGATTGAAGAGGAACAGATGCAAAGACATGATGAGGAAATGCTGAAAAGCATTGACAAAGCATATGCCACATCCTCTTCAATGATTAGCATGAAGAAAGAAGTCTTAAGATTGTACACCCTTGCTAATACCTTTCAATACCAAAGGGAAAAAGTAAGGATATGGCCTGATCCTAGGGTGGCACACGGATTGTCAAGAAAGAAATTCCTTCAAAATACAAGGGCCAAGTGAAGAGGGTTGTCGACGAAGACATCACTGTGGTTCTTGTAGTGTCCCCCTTGGGAAATTGTAGAAGAGTTCAAGAAAGCTTATGAAGCCAAACAACCACCCCAAAAGATGTTGGAGAATAAAATCATAAAGAAGGGATTGGTTTACAAAAGACTTGAAAACTTCAAACAAGATGAGCTCAACCTGCTCTTAGAAGGGACTCATCCAGATGAGTTTGCTTACAGACAAATAACCACGGTTGAGCTCAAGAATGGAAAACAGGCCAAGTACATCTCTGAAGTGTATGGCCGAGAAGGATTGTTTGATGGTGTGCCCGAGGTGCTGACAATGGATGAGCAGATCATGTTTCTAAGGGCTTACACCAGGGAATCCTATAGGCTGATACACGGGAAGTAGATCTCATGGTTGGGGTAACAGCTCAGTGTCCAAGTCCCCAATACAGAGCTCCCAACCATATCATGCAAAACAGATCATCAGAGACTTCTTCCCAGGCCGGTGCTGAAAAAAGGTCACTTCTCATCTGATCAAGAGGATAAAAAGACCAATCTATCTGCCAAAATAAGTGGGACTCGTCAATAACTTAGAGGTTTTGGCTGCATTGGTTCAGGGGGAGTTTGTTGGACCAAAAGAACCAATGAGCCTGATCAGAGAAACCTCTAAGTCCCACAGGACATCACAACAGCTGAAGAAGACCTGATCAGCTGTTCTACAAAGTCTGAAGAATACAACTGCTGAAGTATTTCTGAAGTACTGAAGACAAAGACTGAGACAACAGCTGAAGATCTAAAGTCTGAAGACTTCAACAAGTACTGAAGACAAAGACTGAAGATCAACAGCTGAAAGACAAAGTCTGATGTTCAAGTACTGAAGACATCAGCTGATGCTAACAGCTGATGACAACAGCTGAAGAGGGCTTCTTCAGTTGTTGTGATGGTTTTTCTTCATCAGTAGTTTTCTTTTCCTTTCAGTAGTTTGTTTACTTTTCTGTAGTTTTGTTTCCTTTTCAGTACTTGTAAACAACTGAAGAGGTTGTTCTTCAGTAGTTGTTAAACATCAGTAGTTATAAAACGGTTACATGTCACTTTCAAGTGACATCAGCCTACGTCATTCTTCCTTTATAAGGAAGGATGACTCACCTGTAATCGTGCCATTAAGGCCGACAATCTTAATGCAATATTCCTTTTGTCAGATATTTCTCTCTCTATAACAAAATTCTTTTATCGCTTTATATCGAATGTTCTTGCTTGAATTTGTCTAATTCTGAGCTATTCCGCTGCTATATCTGTTCAATCGATTAAACCAAGAGGCTGAGATCCTAACACTTGTCTAGCTTGTAAACTCCGTCCCGATGATTATGTTATATGATCCTCAAATCCCTCCAGTTGACTGCATACACCGCTCTCGGATTTCATCATTAAGGAATGCACTCTTCACATCAGTTGATATACTTTAATCTTCATATACGATTCATTGGCTAAAGATACTGATGGCTTCCATTTTGCCACGGGTGCAAACACTTTGTTGTAATCGTAACCCCGACTTGTCAAAATCCGTGAACTACAGCAAGTCGAGCCTTTTTCTGATAATGACCCCTTGGTCATCCTTCTTGCTTTTAAGACCCATTTCATGTGCCATGAACCTTAGCACCTTAGTTCTATCCACCAGAGTCCACACATCTAACTTCTTGAATGAAAGAAGTTCTTCTTCCATGGCACTCACCCAACCTCATTGTTCAGGCCCACTTACATATTTTGGTTCAAATTCAGATACAAAACATCGATAACCCATCGTGAAGGTATCCTATTCCTGACTGAGGCATAATCCTGAGTATAGCTGATTCGTGTCTGTACTTCCCGATTGTACATCCCCTATGACATTGTCCAGAGGATGATAAACATTAAGTCGGACCCGGGATTGGTGGAACATCATCCTGTCCTAGATTGTGAGTTCTAGAGTCCAAATCTATAGTTTGGAGTTTGAGGTTCCAAAGTGTCAGAGGCATCAGCATCATTGCATGTGTACTTGTTGTAGCAGGACATGTTCCTCATGTTCCACCTGAACATTCTCAACATCTTCATCATCAGAGGAGGAGTCACTAACTTCTAGTACTCCCCTGAGCTGCTAGAAGATTGGCCTTGTGAACCAGATGCTATCAGTCTAGGGGCGGTGTGTTTAAGACATCATAGATTATCTTTGTAGATATCTCATCATCAGAAGGCATGAGAGGATATTGAAGGACTTGAAGAATCCATCATAATCAAAAAAGAAGGTTGGTCCTTTTCCTACAGGAGGGATGGTGTATCTCTGAACATCGACGTTGCACCACACTTCTACTTGACCTGTCGAGTTGTTGTAAACCCTCTTGTTCGGTATGTTATATCCTAGAAAAATCCCTTCTTTAGCCTTTTCACTGAACTTGCCTGTTTGATGTTTCTTCAGCAACGTACATGGTGCCCCAAATGGTTCGAGATACTCCAGATTAGGTTTACGTCGTTGTAGCAACTCGTAACACGTTGTTCTATGTCATTTAACCGCCAAGACTCGATTCAAAGTGTAACATGCATTAACCACTTCCTCGTTATAGAATTGGATAGGCAGTTTCGAGTCTGCTAGCATCGTCCTGGCAGTCTCTATCAAGCTTTTGTTCTTCCTTTTAGCAACCCCGTTCATATGTGGAGTGTTTGCAGATGTGAACTGATGTACAATTCCCTTTTCTTTGCAGAATGCCACCATCCACTGATTCTTGAACTCTGTCCCGTTGTCTGAGCGGATCTGATGTACCTTTAACTTGTATAGAGATTCCAAAGTGGTCACAAGTTGTTTGAATGAATCAAATGTTTCTAATTTGGATTTCAGAAACATCGCCCAAGAGAATCTGGAGTAGTCATCGGTGACTACATAACAGTACAGGTCCCCAACAATACTCTTGGTGCTCACTAGACCGAACAGATCCATATGTAGAAGTTCAAGAGGCAATTCAATAGAATTGACATTCTTTGCCTTATGAGACTTCTTGATCTGTTTTCCCTTCTTACACGCAACACAAAAATCCGGAAATTGAAAGTTTTTGACATTAACTCCGTTGACCGAATCATTCTAAATGAGATGATTCATCTTCCTTGGATTTATGTGTCCCATCCTCCTATGCTAGGAGATGGAATCTTTCTCAGTTGCCTTTGAAAAGAAGCATTGGACTTGTTTATCCAAGACATATAAATCATTGTATCTTCAAGTTGACATTAAGATCTGGTCTTCAGGAATGGTGTACTCCTTCTTCAACATGTAGCACTTCTTATTGTCAAAGACCACCTTGAAACCTTTGTCACAAATCTGGGATACAGAAAGTAAGTTATTTTGTAGTTGTTGAATGTAGTTGACCTTGTCAAACTTAACTTTCTGATTTCCTACTTCTCCCTATGCCGTGATGTATCCTCCTTTATTTCCCGCAAAAGAAACATGTCCTCCTTTAATTTGTTTGACGTTTGAGAGGAGAGAAAGGTTTCCAGCCATGTGCCTGGATGCTCCACTATCTACAATCCACATGTTTGTGATAGCACTATACCGAACACCCTGCACACTCAAAGAAAATGATTAGTTAAGGTTTGGGACCCAAGCCTTAACTGGCTTGGGTATCCATGAGGAATCACACATCAAAAAGTCAACCCACTGTCCATTTAAGGGCAAGGGCATATCATGCTTCTTACTGCTCTCAGTATCAGATATTTGACTTGATTTTGCTTTCCACATGGCAGCTTTGTGCAATGCCTATTTGTGATAAACAGACGACTTGTTTATGGTTTGAGCCTTAGTTTCATTATTACTTTTAGGTGGAGTAATAGAACTCCTTTTAGAAGAAATCTGTTTAGAATCTTGATGCTCAACTTTATTTCTCGGTGTCTGATACTGAGGACAACTAGAAGCTACATGTCCTTTCTTTCCATAATTGTAGCATGAGCAAACTTGTACATGTTGGGAAAGACATCTCTGTGGAGAAGAGTGTGAGACCGGTGTGAGTTTGGTCTTGTTGGGTTTCAACTCTTCTTGTTTGGATGTTTTAACTTCTTTAATAAACTTTACCTATTAAGCCGTTGAAACATATTTTGCCTTTTGTTTTTTTGGACTATTACGTGGTAGGTTAGTTTGTTTAGTCACTTTTTGTTCAGAAGAAGACGTGGTAGATCTCGACTGTATATTAACCTCTTTAAACTGTTCAACCAAATTAACAATAGGCATTTTACCCTTAGATTTCAAAGTGTTCTCCTTCTCTTTAGTGCCAGATTCCATCTTTTGACATGTGGAATCTAGATCACTGACTAGAGGTGTGGTCACTACATGATCCTTAATAGGATTGTTGTTTACCGGTCGACATTTAGTATTTTAAAAAATCTCATGTGGTGGTGGAACCACTTTGTAACCTAATCCCTCCCTGTTGTTTCGTTCTTTGACAAAGTTTTTAACTATATGTGAAGAACTAGTCCAACTGTTCAGTTTTTGTTTTAAAGAATTTACTTCGACTTCCAAAACTGCTTTCTCCTTTTTAGTTTCTTCAAGGGAGTTTAAGTAGAACTTAATGTCATTTGTTTGGTTAAAAGCCACAACTTTGGTTTCCCTTAGTTGTTTATTTAATAGTTCTAATTTTTCTTTGTAACTGTGCTTGTTTTGTTTTAGAACGCGATTTGCTCTGTGCACAGTTGCAAGTCCTTTACTAAGCTATCATTATGATCTAATAACCTAGCAAATTTTAAATCAATGCTTTCCCTGAATTGATTACATTAAAAAAAGCATGATTATCAAACAATTGGTCTTTAGAACTTACCTGAGAAGATTCAGTTGAATCTGCCATTAGTGCAGAGATTGTCTCTTCAGCTGCTGGAGATTCTGAACATGTAGTTTTTATCATCTTCTTCAATCACAGGTTTGACCACTTTTGTAGCTTCTTCAGTTTTTGACATGGCTATTTCGACTACGAGATCGTCTTCACTTTAAGTATGGTCATCCAACACCTCGACATTTGCAATGTTGGATTCTCCTGAGCCATGGATTTGAAGGTCCAGTCTTGCCCTTTATCACCTTGAGCAGTCAAGGCCTTGGTCTCGGTGCTAGATGATGTAGCTCCCCCAGTTGGTTTATCCTGATGGTTTAAGGTCGAGAACGGGTTCCCATTGCCAGTCTTCTTGGGCTTTACACATTCACGTTTAAAGTGCCCCTTCTCTCCACAGTTGAAAGAAGTCACTTTGGACTTGTCAAACCAAACATAGCATCTTTGGTAGCTATCAAGTTTTGTCCCATATTTTTAACAAACTTCTTAGCCCTCTGGACAGCACTTGCTAACGCCCAACCCGTTATATGAGTCTACCACAGTCGCCAATAAATCCATGTGTTCTTTAGCCGCCTCCACAGTGATGTTCCTGAGGTTCTCAGTCTTCAACTTCTTAGCATTAGCCCATGTGCAATAAAATGGGTACTTGATGACCCAGACGTGTCAGACCCAGAAGTTATGGTTTGTGAAGGAGTAGTTGAACTTGAAACAAACACCGTCTGAAGGGGTGCTCCTAAACTGGTTGCTATAGAAGAGGCATTGTAAAGCGAAGGATTTTAATCATACGTTCCTTTCTGTGACCAGTATTTCATCCTAAGTTCCTCCTCTCTTAATTTCAGGATGAAATCATTATATCTAACTTTTCCAAAATACTGTTCTGTCTTAGGTTAGATACAAATGAATCCCACTTCTCTGGTAACCCATCAGCCAAACTGGAAACCTTATCTTCCATCGATGTTTTAACTCCATGAATATGTAGTTCACTCATGAGATGATAGAACCTGTCGATTACATTATCTAGACTTTCCTTACCCATTGAAGAGAAGCTATCAAACTCCTTCTACAATGCTTTTGTCTTTAGAGCTTTTAACGAAGCATTCCCGTCATAGCGTTTTTCCAAGGCTTTCCAAAGTTTCGTAGCCTATTTATTCTCAAAGAATTGATGGAATATATCCTTTGGTATAGACTGAGTTAACAGGGCGTACACTTTCTTCTCTGCGTTATATTTTTCCTTCTGCGTGTCATTCATCCCTCCCAAAGTCAGTTTCACTCCATCAACACCTACTGGCATGTCATACCCTGTCTCGATTGACTCCCAAAGGTTGGGATCAACTCCATTCAAGTAAATCTCAAAACGTTTCTTCCATTGAGGGTAATCGTCTAACGTTATTAGCTTAGGGGTTTTATTGTGATTCCATGTCTCATTTTCCAGAAGTAAGAGGTTCTAGATCCGTGTGGCTCTCCCTGTAGTAAAAGCTGAGTATTGCTCTTCCATTTAGTTAACTTTAAAATTTTTGAAGTCAAATACTTTACTTATGCGAATGGACCACTCGTGCGATTGAACTTATGTGATTGGGTCAACGGTGCGAAAGGAGTATGCGGATGAATTCAATCGTGCGATTGGATTCTGTCGTGTGGAAGGACAGTGCGGTTGGAGTCTATGCAAATGAAGTTGGTCAGTCGTGCGAATGAACAAGACGACTGAGTTCAATCGTGCGTATGGAGGGTGCGAATGAGTTCAGTCGTGCGGTTGAGTCAATCGTGCGGCTGAAGGCTGCTGTTTTTGCAAAACACAAATGTTTTGAACACTTTGACGCAAAAACATGAATTTCTTATGAACCCTAATTGCTGTATGACGAAAAATGTTAACTTTATGACCAGAAGACTTCGAAAACACTTTTTGACACGAAAAGATTGAATTTATGAGTGAAAAGCACGATTAGGCCAAAATCGATTGAATCACACTCTAGAGCCAAAGCTCTGATACCACTTGTTAGGTCCGTATACGAAGGGAGTATTAACTGATTTACGTCTATACCAACTCAAATAGTGCAGAATCCTATTTGATTGGCGATCAAATCAGTGAGAACGCATGTAGATTCGATCTTAGAATGAATCCAATCAGTGAGCCAAAGCTCTGATACCACTTGTTAGATCCATAGCATTTCATGTTACCATTGTAAGTTAGAGTTACAATAATAAAACTAATAATCCATAATGAACATTAATATTTTTTTAAAAAATGGCAAGACTGTACTCAAGTTGAATCTATTAAAAGATCTATTTAATGGTATAATTTTTATAAAAAATTAACTTATTACAAAAAAGTTTAAGAATTAAAAAGAAAGGATAAAGGTTTTAAAAAAGGAGAGAAAACTTGAGAATGGGGGAAAATAGTTGCATTAGTAATCTTTAGCTCATGTTTATTGTGATAACCCACTAGCCCACCTAGTAGTCTACAACAGGCTATGTCGCCCGTGTAAGTTAGAGTTACAATAACAAAAGTAGTGGTTCACAACGAACGTCAAAAATATTATATAGCAAGACTATACTAAAACTAAAGATATTAAAGGCCCTATTTAACGTTGTAATATTTATAAAGAAGCAACATCATACAAAAATGTTAAGAAGATTTAAAAAATAGTAAACTTTTTAAAAGGAGGGAAATTTAAAATATGGAGGGAAAAGTCATTACATCAGTGGTGTGATGCGGTGTAAAAGTTAGTTACACTGCATAATTATAGTGTAAATGTTCCAACATTAGAGTTAAAGACTTATCGCAATAAACAAGAGTTAACAAAGGAACGTTACCGTATATATACATTTATATATACTGACAGGATCAGTGATCTCAAGTTTGATGGATTAGAGTGTAACGCAGCGGAATAAGAACAAGAATTAGACAAATTATAGCAAGAATTTGATATTCGTATGCATTAAGAACAAATACGGTTGTAAAGAGAGAATATATTTCTGTGAAAACGAATGTTTCAATAATATCAAATGTTTCTGCTCAATCATTCACAGATTACAATTAGGTTGACACTCCTTATATAGAGTGCAATCACTACTGATATCACGGGATAGTGACATCTGGCAGATTTATTACAAAAATAACTAAAACTTAACAAACCACTGAAATGTTCACAACTACTGAGAACATATCAGAGTGCTAAGTATAAAACATAAAACTACTGATACGAAACTACTGAAACTACAACGACTGAAGAACAAGCTCTTCAGTCGTTTTACAAAACTACTGAAAGAAAAACATAAAACTACTGAAAGAGAACCGTCACAACTACTGAAGAAGACCTCTTCAGCTGTTGTGACAACGTCTGATACTTGGTCTTCAGCACTTGTGTCTTCAGACTTTGTCTTCAGCACTTGTCTTCAGACTTTGTCTTCAGCACTTGTGTCTTCAGACTTTGTCTTCAGCACTTGTGTCTTCAGACTTTGTCTTCAGCACTTGTGTCTTCAGACTTTGTCTTCAGCACTTGTCTTCAGACATTGTCTTCAGCACTTGTCTTCAGACTTTTTCTTCAGCACTTGTCTTTAGACTTTGTCTTCAGCACTTGTCTTCAGCTGTTGTGGACTTTAGCAGTTGTTGTGACATCTGTGGGACTTACGGTTTTTCTGATCTGGCTCATTGGTTCTTTTGGTCCAACAAACTCCCCCTGAACCAATGCAGCCAAAACCTTAACTTTATTGAGGTCCCACTTATTGTTGGTGATAAGATTGGTCTTTTTCCTTCTTGATCAGCTAAGAAGATGACCCAATTAAGCACTGGCCTGGGAATAGATTTCTGAAATTTGGTTGGCATAGTATGGATAAGAGCCCTGACTTTGGGGAACTGGACACAGGGCTGTGGTCCTATCCATGAAATCTACTTCCCATGTATAAGCCTGTAGGATTCTCTGGTGTATGCTCTGAGAAACATAATTTGTTCTTCCATGGTAAGATTTTCAGCTCCACCATCAAACAGTCCTTCACGCCCATACAGCTCTGAAATGTACTTAGCCTGTTGCCATTTTTGAGCTCAACTGTTGTAATCAGTCTGTATGCAAACTCATCTGGGTGAGTACCTTCAAGTAACAGACTGAGCTTATTTTGTTTGAAGTTCTCAAGCCTCTTGTAGACTAACCCCTTTTTAATTACTCTGTTCTCTAACATCTTTTGTGTTGGACCAAAAGAACCAATGAGCTAAGATCAGAAAACCTCTAAGTCCCACATCGTATCACAATAACTGCTGAAAGACTCATCAGCAGTTTGACAAGTGCTGAAGACTTCAACAGCTGAAGGTCAAGTGCTGAAGATTCCAACAGCTGAAGAACTAAAGTGCTGAAGTACAACAGCTGAAGAACACAAGTACTGAGGCTGAAAGACCTAAGTACTGAAGTACAACAGCTGAAGAGTTTACAAGTGCTGAAGATCAACAACTGATGTACAAAGCCTGAAGACAAAGACTGAAGACATCAGCTGATGATATCTACTGAAGTCATTAGCTGATGAAACATCTGAAGGTCAAAGTCTGAAGATCAAGTACTGAAGCATCAGTAGTTTGTCACAACTGCTGAAGAGTACTTCTTCAGTAGTTGTGATATTAGTGGTTTTATATTTCTAGTTTCAGTAGTTTTATGTTTCAGTAGTTTTGTAAAACGACTGAAGAGCTTGTTCTTCAGTCGTTGTAGTTTTAGTAGTTTGTTAAGTTAGTTATTTTTGTATTAGATCTGCCAGTTGTCACTTTCCGTGATAACAGCAACGATTGTTGCACTCTATATAAGGAGTGACAACCTATTGTAATATTTGGTGTATGAATGAATGGAATGAATGAATGATTTGATTAGAAATATTCTACATTTATAAACATTCCTTGAAATCAGAAATATATATTCTCTCCCTATAACCGTATGCGTTCTTAATGCATACTAGTATCGATTGCTTGCTACAATTTGTCTAATTTTTGTTCATATTCCGCTGCTTTGAACTCTAATACATCGAACTTGTGATTACTGATCCTGTCAAATGGTATCAGAAGTCAAAACCACGGTCTTCAGTAGTTTTCTAAACTACTGATGCCTAACACCCCGACTTCAGCTGTTTCAACGTCTGAAAGGATAATACCATGTCAACGGTCGTTTAAAACTACTGATGACTAACACCACATCCTCCAGTCGTTTCTTACCCGTACCCTATAAATATCCCTAACCTAAGCTCTCAATGCTTCATCTTCTTCAAACCTAACGTTCCTCTCCAAAACTTCCCTCTTCTCCATGGCATCCATGCAAATTAAACCGCGACACAACTGTGTTGCCTACCTCACTAAATCGCCCATCTGGACCAAGTTCGATACGGCTATCGATCTTATGGTTCAGTCCCAATACAACACGACATTTCTTTTGAATCCCATACTACATGCCGAATCCTTGCACCAATTTTGGATGAACGTTACTGTTACCACTGGGGAGAACAACACACCATCCCTCCAGTCGGTCGTAAACAACAAAGAAGTAGTCATCACTCCTGCAATAATCCGCAAAATTCTTCATCTGAATGATGCTAGTTCTCCTGCTGGATATCCAAAGGGCACCACTGATCTATCCTTTGCCCAACACGGATATCAAGGCAATCTCAGTGCTTCCACCATCTTGAAGAAACACTTTAATGACGCTGAGCGCCTAATCTTTCACATGGTGAATGTCTGTTTGGCCCCTAAGACGTCGTCTTGGGATCAAATGTCGACGAAATGGCAGCAGGTACTGTACTCTATCCTTGAGCAACAACCACTAAACTTTTCAGAAATAATATTTTCAGAGCACAAAGATATGGCTCAAAAACTAACTGCCAACCGTTGGATACTTTATCCACGGTTCATAATGGCCATTATTACAGACCAGCTTAATGCTGAGGGACTTGTTGGCTTGGGAGTCCCTGCTACGGCTGTTCTGCCGGAAGTATACTCCCGGCACAACTCTGACCAGACACTTAAAATGGCTGCCAAGCTGCGAAAACCCACGCAGCTGGAACCCACAGCCACCACCTCCAAATCAAAAGTCCCCACCAAACCCACCAAAAATAAACCCAAAACGGCTACTCAGGGAATTGAGTCCCCTGAGGATGCCCCTGCAACACAAACGCAGGATATATCCACTAGTCCAAACCCCCTAGTGGATACAATGACTCTTCCAGCCATAGCCGCTCAGGCTTCCTCTCAACAGGAGCCTGCAGCAACCACAAAAGGGGTACCTACATATCTGGGATCTTCCTCACTTGAGGGGATTGCCATTGAAGAGCACCAACCTCCCCGGGTGCACACTGCTTCTATCCCTTCAACCCAAACAACCGCCCCTCACAGCCCAACTTTAATAGTTGCACAAGTGCTGATTCAAGTGCACTCCTCACCCCCTCCCCAGCAACCACTTACTACTGGGAATACCTCTACAATTAAGGGGGAGGACCACAGTGCACTTGAGAACCCACAACACAGGGGTTTACCACTTCTATCTCCTGGTGTAGACAAGGAGCTTAGAATATCTAGTGAGGCTGCCACCTCCTCTGACTCAGCACATGATCAGAATGAGGCTGGTAATATTGCTAAGACCTCACTAGAGGCAACAGCTGATGATGGACACTGTCCTGAGGCTGGAAGTCCCCAGTACCAAGCACAAGGGGCACATGCATCAACTGGTCTACACCCAGTGCATGTAAATCCTGCTCTAAGCAGGAGGTCAGATGATTCAGCTTCGGCTGATGATGACCTGGGCTTTTTCTACGATGTTCTTGCCCAGAACACAATCCTTGAAGAGAAAGTCAGTAGGCTGCAAAACCTACTTGATCAATTCTCCCAAGGAGAAAGACCATCTGCCTCTACCCACCCACAGATGGCACCTTGACTTGGAGGTTCCCCAAACACTGAGCCACTCCAAACTCAACCACCTGCCTCTGCTTCAGGCCCTACTTCTCAAGAACAGAACCCTCCTGAGCAAATAGGTGCTGTACTTCAAAATTCCCTCCCTCTCATCACACCCATAATCACTGATATTGTGACTAAAGCCATTGATGAGAGGCTTTCCTCCACTTTACAGCCCCTGATTGATGCTGCTGTACAAAAGACTCTTTCTGCGATACAAACCCCTTCCTTCAATGCATCCAAAAAGGGGGAGAGTACTGAAGTGAAAGAAAAGAAGAGGAAAAGATCCGAGGAAAAGAAGGAAGCAAAGCAAGTCCAAAAGGAGGAGAAAGAACAGCAACCAATGCTCACCTACAAGCGAAAGAAAGGTGCTGATGATCACATTGCTGAAGATAAAGCCTTGGAGCTACTGATAAAAGAGGCTGATACCGAACACAGCAGATCAATGGACAACATCATTGGTCAGCTGTTTAGGCAAGGCCATGACACCAATAAACTTGACTCTGAGATTCGACGACTAGAGATTGAAGAAATCCAGAATAGATGGGCAAGTTATGAAGTGTTAGAGAGAGAAAGGCTTGAAATCATGATTAGATTTATTGCAAAATATCTTGGAAGATCAATGATCGAAATCAAAGCTTGGTCCAGGGACAGTATCTTGGCAATCACCACCAAGATCTGTTCGTCTGAAGCATATACTAAGGGTCTTGTTATTGAAGCTTTGAATGAAGCGGGTGCTGGGAGCAGGACTGAGCTAGCCAAGCAATCAAAAGCCACACTCACCTCAAGGATGCTAGAACAACCTGTCAACATTCCCGCACCAAAACCACCCAAAACACAACCCACCAAACCAACTCCCTTACCCTCAAAACCCATAGCCGATGATATGCCCTTGAAGAAGAAGAGAAGGATATTGAGGCTAGAAGATGATGAAGAAGATGATGAAGATAGGCTGCCGCTCTCAGCTGTGATTCAGTTGCCTAAGGCCACAAGTCACTCCTCAGCAATTACTCCTGAAGTCCAGAGACAAATGGTTAAAGTGAAGCTAGAAGAAGAAGAGCTTCATAAACAGCATGATGAGGAATTACTGAAGAGAGTTGACAAAGCTTATGCAGCCACATCTTCTATCATCAACATGAAGAAGCAAGCCTCAGACTTTACACTCTCAGGCATACCTTTCAATATCAAAACGAAAGAGTGAGGATTTGGCCTGATCCCAGGGTCTCTCACAGAATTCATAAGAAAAATATACCTCAGAGATACATTGCCCAGGTGAAAAAGATCGTAGATGAAGTGATCTCTCTGGTCTTTGTAGTTTCACCCTGGGAAATTCTAGAAGACTTCAAGAAGGCCTACAAAGCTAATCTAACCCCTCAGAAGATGCTGGAAAACAAAATAGTGAAAAAGGGGTTAGTTTACAAGAGGCTTGAGGAAGTCAGGAAAAATGAGCTCCAGTTGTTCCTAGAGGGTAATCACCCGGATGAGTTTGCTTACAGAATAATAACAACTGTGGAGCTAAAGAATGGGAAACAGGCCAAATACCTGTCTGAGTATTATGGGCTGAATCATTGTTTGAAGGAGGTGTTGAAGAGCTAACCATGGAGGAACAAATCACCTTCCTTGAGGCCTACACAAGAGAGTCGTACAGACTCATTATGGGGAAGTGAATCTCATGAATGGGATAACAACTCTGTGTCCTGTTCCCCAAAACAGAGTTCCCATTCATACTCTGCCAAACAAATATTTGAGGTTTCTTCCTAGGCCGGAGCTTACATGGGTCATCTTCTCTACTGATCAAGAAGGAAAAAGACCAACACTCTGCCAACAATAAGTGGGACAACGAATAATTTAGAGTTTTGGCTGCATTAGTTCAGGGGGAGTTTGTTGGACCAAAAGAACCAATGAGCTAAGATCAGAAAACCTCTAAGTCTCACATGGTATCACAAACAAACTACTGAAAGACTCATCAGCAGTTTGACAAGTGCTGAAGACTTCAACAGCTGAAGGTCAAGTGCTGAAGATTCCAACAGCTGAAGAACTAAAGTGCTGAAGTACAACAGCTGAAGAACACAAGTACTGAAGCTGAAAGACCTAAGTACTGAAGTACAACAGCTGAAGAGTTTACAAGTGCTGAAGATCAACAACTGATGTACAAAGCCTGAAGACAAAGACTGAAGACGTCAGCTGATGATATCTACTGAAGTCATTAGCTGATGAAACATCTGAAGGTCAAAGTCTGAAGATCAAGTACTGAAGCATCAGTAGTTTGTCACAACTGCTGAAGAGTACTTCTTCAGTAGTTGTGATATCAGTAGTTTTATATTTCTAGTTTCAGTAGTTTTATGTTTCAGTAGTTTTGTAAAACGACTGAAGAGGTTGTTCTTCAGTCGTTGTAGTTTCAGTAGTTTGTTAAGTTAGTTATTTTTGTATTAGATCTGCCAGTTGTCACTTTCCGTGATAACAGCAACTTTTCCTTTTGATATTGAAATGTGTTAGCAAGGGTGTACAATCTCAGAGCTTCTTTCTTCATATTGATTATTGATGAAGAAGCAGCATAAGTTTTGTCTATGCTTTTTAGCATCTCATCATCATGAAGCTTTTGCTGTTGTTCTTCTTCTATCTTTACTCTCACAGCTTCCATCTGTGAGGTGGGAGTGATGGGCATAGGTTTGGCTTTAGGCAAAGTTAGGACTGCGGAAAGAGGCAGCCTATCTTCTTCCTCATCATCCCCTTCTTCTTCTTCTTCTAGCCTCTACACCCTTCTCTTTTCTTCTTGGGTGCATCATCGGCTGTTGGTTTTGAGGGTAAAGGAGTTGGTTTAGTGGGTTGTGGTAGTGGTGATTATGAAGTGGGAGGTTTTGCAGGTTGTTTTAGCATTCTTGTAGTGAGTGAGGCTTTTGAGTGTTTGCTAGTTCCTTTCTGTTCCAGCACCTGCCTCATTTAGTGCTTCAATCACCAATCCCTTAGTGTATGCTTCAGACGAACAGATCTTGGTGGTTATTGCCCAGATACTGTCCCTGGTCCATGACTTAATCTTGATCATTGATCTCCCAAGGTACTTTGCAATGAATCTGATCATGATCTCTAGTCTTTCTCTTTCTAATGCAACATAACTTGCCCATCTTGAGTTAATTTCTTCAACTTCAAGTCTCCTAATCTCTGAGTCAAGCTGTGCAATATCGAACCCCTATCTATACAGTTGATCAATAATGGAGACCATTGATTTACTGTGTGTAGCATCCGCCATTTTGATCATCTCATCGAGTTCGAGTTCTTTTTCTTTTCCTTCAACCTTCTCTTCTTATATGTGACATGAAAGTCTTTGTGACTTTCACCCACTTGATCAATGTCAGCTCCCTTCACAAACTCCTCTTCCTTCTCAGTCTCCTTTTCTTTTTCCCTCTTTGCTTTCACTGACTGACTCTCCCCCTTTTTGGTTGCATTGGTTGCAAGGGTTTGAGTAGCAGAAGCCTTGTGCTCACAATCTCCTCTACCAGGGGTTGTATGATTGAGGGAAGCCTCTCATCCATGGTTTTGATCACAATGTCTGATCATTGGGGTGATGAGAGGTAGGGATTGCTGAAAGATAGAGCAGCTGTTGCTCAGAGGGGTTCTGTCCCTGAGAAGTAGTGCCAGAAATAGAAGCTGGTGGCTCGGAAGTTTTAGTGGCTGAGTGTGGGGAGACCTTCAGGTGAAGGTGCCATCTGTGGGTTTATGTTGGTGGCAGATGGACTTGCTTTTTGAGAGAATTGGTCAAGTAGTCTTTGTAGTCTACTGACTTCTTCCTCAAGAATTGTGTTCTGGGCCAGAACATCATAAAAAAAGCCCAGGTCATCATCAGCAGATGCTGAATCACCTGACCTCCTGCTTGTAGCAGGATGTACATGCACCGGGTGTAGACCAGTTTTAGCATGTGCCCCTTTTTCTTGGAACTGGGGACTTCCAGCCTCAGGACGATGTCCTTCATCAGCTGTTGCCTCTGGTGAGGTCTTAGCTATGTTACAGCCTCAGTCTGATCATGTGCTGATTCAGAAGAGGTGGCAGCCTCACCAGATGTTTTGGTCTCCATATCCACACCAGGAGATAGAACAGTTAAACCCTTGTGCTGTGGCTGTCAAAAGCATGTTGATCCTCTTCCTCAATTGTTTGGTTTTCCCCTTTGTTGGTGTTTTTTGGGGAGGAGGGAGGCATGCTGAGTCAGCACGTTTGCAAAATGAGAGTAGGACTTTGTGGGCGCGGTTGAAGTGGGAGATGGGGTAAAAGAAGTATGCACCTGGGGAGAATGGTGCTCTTCAATGGCAATCTCCTCAAATGAGGAAGATCCCAGATTAGTGGGTACCCCTTCTTGGTTGCTGCAGGCTCCTTTTGAGAGGAATCCTGAGCGGCTGTGGCTGGTGAAGTCCTTGTATCCACTAGGGGGTTATAACCAGTGGATATAGCCTGCGTTTGTGTTGCAGGGGCATCCACAGGGGACTTATTTCCCTGAGTAGCCTTTTTTGACTTCTTTTTAGTGGGTTGGTAGGGACTTGGATTTGGAGGTGGTGGCTGTGGGTTCCAGCTGCGTGGGTTTGCGCAGCTTCGCAACCTTTTTAGTGATTGGTCAGAGTTGTGCCGGGAGTATACTTCAGGCAATACAGCCGTATCAGGGACTCCCAGGCCAACAAGTCCCTCAGCTTGAAGCTGGTTTTCAATTATGGCCATTATGAACCAAGGATATAATATCCAACGGTTAGCAAGTTGTTTTTGGGCCATATCCTTGAGCTCTAAAAATAGTATTTCAGAAAAATTTAAAGGTTGTTTCTCAAGGATGGAGTACATTACCTATTGCCACCTTGTGGATATTTGATCCCATGATGAAGTCTTGGGGCAAGGCAGACATTTACCATGTGAAAGATGAGACGTTCGGCATCCTGGAAATGTTTCTTCAATATGGTAGATGCACTCAGGTTACCCTGGTATCTATGGTGGGCAAATGATTGATCTATTGTGCCCTTTGGATAACCAGTTGGGAAAGTGGCATCATCCAGTGAGGTTTGGCGAAGAGTGTCTGGAGTAATGACCACTTTTTGACGATGGACAAACTATTGAAGAGACTCTGTGTCATTCTCCTCAGAGACAAGAGTGACGTTTGTCCAGAATTGGTTAAGAGATTCGGCATATATGGTGGGATTTAACAGAAAAGCCGTTTTGTAGGGTGACTGAACCATTAAATCAATGGCATTGTGAAACTTGGTCCAGTATGGCGATTTTTGTGAGATGTGCGACACAGTTGTGTCGTGGTTTTAGTTGAATGGTCGCCATTGGTGAAGAGAGGTTACAGAGTTTTTGAACGTTAGGTTTAAGAAGAGAAGAAAGTAAAAACTCTGAAGGTGGGATAAGGTATTTAAAGGGTAGGGTTAGAAAACGACTGAAGGTTTGGTGTTAATCTCAGTTGTGGTTGAAACTACTGATGACGTGGTATTAACTTTCAGAGGTTTGAATGACTGACCGTATTGGTATGATCAGCAGTTGTTATAAAACAACTGAAGACTTGGTTTTAACCGTCAGACGTTGAAACAGCTGAAGTCTCTGATTTAGTCATCTGTAGTTATATACTACTGAAGACAGTTTGACTTCAGGTGATGAAACAACTGAGGACTTGGTATTAGTCATCAGTAGTTGGGAAACTACTGAAGCTTTGGTTTTACCATCAGTTGTTGTAAACAACTGAAGACTTGGGGTTAGTATCAGTAGTTGTGAAACTATGAAGACATGGTTTTGCTTCAGTTGTTAGAAAGAAACAGCAGTTGGGAAACTACTGAAGACAAAAAGGCTCATCAGTAGTTGTCGTCAATTCATTGCTTTTCAGCTGTTTCATACTGTCCTCAACACATACTCATCAGACTTTTCATCTGTTTTCAGATGTTTCATAGGACATCAGTACGTATTTGTATTTCTGACAACAGTAGTTGTAGTTACATCAGCTGTTGTAACTACATCAATGGTTTTATCAAATAAAGTACTTGAGTACTGAGAAGTTAAGCTCTAGTAGTTTAAAGAAAACTTCCGGAGGGGAAATAACTTCAGTACTTATATATGACAATAATAAACTAATGATCATCAGTACTAGTGAGCTTAGATCATCAGTAGTTGTCACTTATTCTAGCTGCAGCATACCAAGCCTTAACACTAGGTTTGGAAAGTTGTGCTATCCAAGGGCTTAGTGAAAATGTCTGCAAGCTCATCAGCACTAGGAACAAATTTGGATCAATCAGACCTTTTTCAAAACAATCTCTAATAAAATGGTGTCTGATTTCAATATGTTTAGTCCTAGAGTGCTGGACAGGATTCTTGACAATACAAAAGAGCTGAAGAGCTGTCCATTAACAATGGGGTCTTAGTCTCTGTTATGCCATAATCCAATAATTGGTTTTGAAGCCAGAGTACCTGAGATGTACAGCTTGCAGCAGCAATGTACTCTGCTTCAGCAGTTGATGTAGCAACTGAGGTCTGCTTCTTACTGCCAAGAAATCAAGCAGTTGCCTAAGAATTGGCATCCTCCAGAAGTGGACTTTCTTGTAAACTTACACCCGCATAGTCACTGTCAGAAAAAGCAACTAATTTACCAGAATGTCTAGTAGAATACCATAAACCTAGAGATGGAGTGCCTTGCAAATATCTAAAGATCCTCTTGACTGCAATCAATGAGACTCCTTAGGTGCAGCCTGAAATCTAGCACAAACACATGTAGCAAACATAATATCTGGTCTAGAAGCTGTTAAGTACATCAAGGACCCAATCATACATCTGTAAAGTGTTTCATCAACCACTTTACCTTTCTGATCTGTATCCAGTTGTGTGGTGTTGCACATGGGAGTAGAACAGGGCTTACACTTTTGTAAATCAAACTTTTCCAAAAGATCTTTGTGTATTGGACTGATGAATGAAAATTCCATCAGCTTTTGTTTGATTTGCAAACCCAGAAAGAACTGTAATTCTCCCATGGCACTCATTTCAAACTTCTGTTTCATCAACTTTGTAAAGGCATCACACAACTGTGGATCAGAGGATGCAAAAAATAATATCATCTACTAAATTTGAACAAGTAGATTATGCTGCCCAGCTTTCTTAATGAATAAAGTCTTATCTATGGAGCCTCTAGTGAAATTATTTTCCAGAAGAAAGTTTGATAATGTCTCATACCAGGCTCTAGGAGCTTGTTTCAACCATAGAGAGCCTTATCAAGCTTATACACCCAATTAGGATGTTTATTGTCCTCAAAACCTGGTGGTTGACATACATAAACCTCTTCTTTAATTTTCCCATACAAAAATGCACTTTTGACATCCATTTGAAAAACTTTAAGGTTGTGATAAGCAGCATAAGCTAAAAACAATCGAATTGCTTCCAGTCTGGCTACAGGGGCAAAGGTTCAGTTTTATAATCAATACCTTCCTCTTGTGAAAACCCCTGTACAACCATATGGCCTTGTTCTTAACAATAAGCCCATTTTCATCAGTTTGTTCCTAAACACCATTTAGTGCCTATTGCACACTTACCTGGAGGTAGAGGAACCAGTTCCCACACTTGCTGTTTGTTGAACTGAAGAAGCTCAAGCTGCATGGCTTCAACCCATCCATTGTCCCTTAAAGCAATGTGATAGTTCTTTGGCTCTTGCTGACTAATGAAGAGAGCATAGAAGCAGAAAATTTGACAATTGACTTCTTGTTGAAACGCCAGCATTGATATCACCAATGATTTGAGACATAGGGTGATTCTTCAGATCTTGGTACCAATAAGATCTATGCAAGTGTTTGTAGCAGGCTCAGTAGCAACAGATGGTGATGGTGAGCATTTCCTTGAAACCAATCAGTAGATGGTAATTCAAAGGAAGTTGAAGTTGTAGAAATCTCATCAGCATTGTTGGGGATTGTGCTACTGAAGCTACAGGAACATTAGGTCTAGCAAAACCAGGCAGTTAGTGATCACTAAACTGAAAAGAGGATTACTGATATCATCATCATCATCAGTAACACCAGATGGATGACTAGCTACAGAGATGAGGATTCATATGATCTGCAACAGCAGGTGGTTGATAAGGAACATATTGCAGAATGTCCAGATCAAACAACTCCACAGGGTTTTGTGGAATTGTATCCTTAGGGGATTCATTGAACTTCACATGCAAGGTTTCTTCAACTATCTTTGTCCGACAGTTGAATACTCTATAAGCCTTGCAAGTGGATGAATACCCAACAAAATACCCTGCATCCACCTTAGAATCAAACTTTTGGAGTTGATCTTGTGTTGAGAATGTAACAGGGACACCCAAATGCTCTAAGAATGAAATCAAAGGGGCCAAATGATGAAGAACTTCATAGGAGTCTTCATCAACCTCTGATTTACTAGGCTCTATTCTGTACATAGCAGGCTGTATTGACAGCTTCAGCCCAAAGGGTCAGTGGCAGACCAGAATCAGCCAACATAGGACCTTGCAGCTCAATGAGGGTCCTGTTCTTTCTCTCCAATACTCCATTTTGCTTTGGAGTCCTTGGGATGCTATATCTGCCTTTGATTCCCTTTGAAATTAAAAACTCATCAAGAGTGTGGTTTCTGAATTCAGTACCATTGTCACTCCTCACACACTTAACTGGTAGGGAATACTGCTTCTCAAATGTAAAACAAAGTTCATAATGGACTGAGCAGCCTTATCCTTTGAATGCAAGAAGAAGGTCCATACATATCTAGAGTAATCATCCACAATTACCAGACAGTATTTCTTCTTTGCCATACTCATTACCTCACAGGACCAAAAAGATCCATGTACAGTAGTTGTAAGCAGGCATTAGACTTGGATTCTTCTATGGTGGGAATGAAACTTTATGTTGTTTCCCTTTTAAAGCAGTGCAGATTCATCACAATTGAACTCCTTTATTGGAAGACCTCTCACTAACTCTTGTGGATCAGCTGATTCTGTTTTTGAGATTAACATGACCCAGCCTTCTATGCCATAGTTTAGATTCTTGGAGAGAGGCCTTGGAGAACAAGCATGGATGGCCTCTTAACTCAATTTTCTTTGACAATCCAAGGCATATACTCTTCCTATCCTGTTGGCCTTCAGGAGAGTATTATCATCCAGTACTTTGTCAATCAGGCTCAGAACCTTGGAAGACAGAATCCTACAGTTCTGGCTTGTGAAAAGAGCCACATGTCCTTTGTCACACATCTGACTGACACTCAACAGATTGTATTTTGAGATTCTCCACATGGTTGACATCATCAAATCTAATATCTCCATTAGACAAAAATCCCTTTCCAATGATGTAAACTTTACCATCATTTCCAAATGAGACAATCCTTCTTTCCCTGAGAGTAATCATGAAGAAGAGAGCTGCTCCCAGTCATGTGCATGGATCCTCCACTGTCCACATACCAGATGCTTCTTTGGCATGCTAACGAACCCTGCACAATCATAAGAAACTAGTTAGCTTTAGAGACCCAAACCTTTTTGTTTTTGGACTGACTTTATCAAAAGTTTAACCGTAGCTGGTTTCTCATGATTAACAGCTGATGAAGATGGAGATGGTGCGAAATGGATTGGACCTGGAATTCCTCTCCAGTGGTTTGATCACATGGGCTTCAAGTTGGTTAACTCTCCCCAACAGATGCTGAACCATCATAACAAGCTGTGCCTGATTTGAAGCTCGAGATTTCAGTTCATTTGACACTCCAGAGCTTGTTTTGATGAGTTCCTGTGACCCACCATTTCCTCCTTCTTAGATTTCACAGAATTAGTCTTATGTTTGTCATGAGGAACAATATCAGCGGTCTTCTGATAAACCCATCCTTCTTAGTGGATTTGGGGTAAGGCCTTGGTTTATCAGGTTGAGATGATTGTGGTACAACTTGGTCTCAAACTCAGTTTTCATTTTATTTATTTCTAGTTTAATGAGCTCATCCCTTTGGAGCTTTAAACCCTTTTTGTACCAACATTCATCAATAGATGATTGAATTTACCACAAATTTCACATGGTTTATTCTTCATCTTGGACATCTTTACTGCTGAGTGGAAACTACTGAAGGTGTGATCTTCAGTACTTTCCTCCTATCAGTACTAGGGACTAAAGGATTTGTAACAAACTGAAAGACTGGTAATTCAACTGTTTTCCATCCGTCCTAATAGACTGTTTGATGGATTCCTCAGCAGTTGTTAGTCCTTGTATTTCAACTGATTTGAAATGCTTTTCAGCTGTTGGGGTCTCTTTCGTACTTGGGTACATTGAGGAACAACATCTGAAGTACTCAGCTTTTATATGAGTCTCAGTAGTTAGACCATCAGTCAATTTATTTGTTGAGATCTTAACACTGTTTTCATTCCCTGATCTTAGATTATCATTGGAGAATGACTCACACGATAATGTGGTTTGGAGATTGCTTTCCACTTCAGACTTAACTATGGAGTTAGGAGTAAAGTCTGTTGTGGAGCAGTATGGTTGTAACCAATGCCAACTTCACATTTGAAGCAGTTGCTTGCTAAGAAGCATTTCAAATCCCTTGCATGATGAGACCCAACGTTCACACTCAACTGGGGTAACTGCAAGTTTTTCTTTGAGACTCCTGTGGCTTCCAGAATAACCTCTAGCTTGGCCTTTTCATCATTTAATTGGCATTTAAGCTTATAAATCTCATCACTTTTACTGTTGAGCAGACTCATACTCAGCTTTTCTTTTGAAAATGGTTTCTCAAACTCAAGTTTTTGATTTATTAATGCTACATTTGCCTCTCTAATAGAGACAAAGGCAGCTATGGCATGATTCAGAACATAACTTGGCTTTAGCCTCTAAAGATACCTGAGTTACCTGTGAAGATGATGCATTTGAACAGGAACCTCATAGACTCCAGGCCCTGAGAGCAAGATTTCCAAAAGGGTGTTCACCACCATGTTGACTAGCACCAGCATAGCATTGCTCAGGGTGACAGACAAGTTATCAGGTAAGCTACTCCGTCAACGACTCCAGGTGTGAGAAGCTGTGATGAGGTTGTTGATTGAGAGGAGATGGTTGAGGTTCTGGTAGAGCATGAGATTGTGGTACTATAGGAGCTTGAACTTGATTTGCTTGTGGCATAATAGCAGGGATAAGGATATGGCATTTGACCCTGAGGAACAAAATATGCAGGAAGATTGAGGGTGTGATGAATGGCTAGAACCAGCAAATGTGCCCTTTGGATTGTGAATTGTTTTAAAAAGTAAAAAGGGTGCAGAAGTGTTAGATCCAATTGATCTACACTCTCTTGCAAAGTGTCCAAGCCTTGTGGCATTTGTGACACTTCAACTTGCTCTTGTCAAAACCGACTTTGGTTTGTCAGAGAGTCCAGGAAATTCCTGCCAGTTCTCTTGTAGAATTTTGAGATCTGATATTGATCAAGGCCATTTGGCTCAAAATATCCATCTCTTCTAAATCATCATGAGCAATGCCCTTCAAATCATCCATGATAAAGCATAGATTGTCACTATTATTACCAGAATGACAATCAACACTCACAAAGGCATGATTAGAATTGTTGAGGTGAAATCAATATGCTCTCATAGTGGCATTCTGATCCTGCATACTCTGACTCATGACTTACCAAGGCAGTGTTTCCTGGTACAAACATCATTGAGCTTTCCAGATGATGACAGTTTTTCGTTTCTGTTCTATCTCTCTCTCAATGTGAGCAATTTCCCCTGGAGTTGGGTGAGAGATAGTTTGTCCAAATTTGCACTGGAGCGTAGGACAATAGTATATGTGTCCCATCTCTCAGGCAGTGATCTGAGAAATCTGTTATTCATCTGGCTATTTGTGTACTCATGTTTGACAATTTTTATTCAGAGATCAACAAGAGAACGCTCAAATTTGTGTGACTCATGTCTCACCCTTCTAAGAGAGAATGTCTCATATTGTTGGGCAAGGATCCTCTCTATTATTTGCCAAGACCTCATCTGTTTCCTCAAATTGTTCTTCAAGGCATTCCAGAGCTCATGGGCAGTTTCAGAATGCATTAGCCCAGAATAGATTTCATTGGGCAGTGCATGGCCAGAATTCCATGGGCTTTTGCATCATCTCACACAATTTCTTATCCCGTCTGAGTTTGCTCCCTCTCTCTTGCGGAACCATTTGATTGGTTTCCGGGTTATTCACCCCAGGCTTGTGTGGACCATGTCCACTGATGTCCAACCAACCTGAGCTTAACAGACAGGTGATGGAGCATTCGTCGTTGCCATATGTTATTCTCTCACTCATAACCAGCATTGGAGGCTTGGTTGAGGAACCAGTATTGTGAGGATCATTGTAAGGAGTAGTCATTTTAGGTCCAAATACAATTTAATTCAAGCTTTAAAAGATTTTACACAGACCATAACAGACTCAATGAAATCAAGAATAATCTCAGGATGAATGATCAAAAACACAAAAAGTCAATCTCTATAACCGTTTCTTGCAAAAATGCTAATTCAATCAAACTTGGATCTGGATAGCAGTTTCAATGATCAATTATTAGATCGTCAATGATTAACAAGCTCTAATACCATTTGACAGGATCATGATCTCAAGTTTGATGGATTAGAGTGTAACGCAGCGGATAAGAACAAGAATTAGACAAATTATAGAAAGAATTTGATATTCTGTATGCATTAAGAACAAATACGGTTGTAAAGAGAGAATATATTTCTGTGAAAAGGAAGTTTCAATAATATCAATGTTTTCTGCTCATCATTCACAGATTACAATTAGGTTGACACTCCTTATATAGAGTGCAATCACTGCTATATCACGGGATAGTGACATCTGGCAGATTTATTACAAAATAACTAAAACTTAACAAACTACTGAAATGTTCACAAACTACTGAGAACTATCAGAGTGCTAAGTTAAAACATAAAACTACTGATACGAAATACTGAAACTACAACGACTGAAGAACAATTTCTTCAGTCGTTTTAACAAACTACTGAAAGAAAAACATCAAACTAATACTAAAAGAGAACCATCACAACTACTGAAGAGACCTCTTCAGCTGTTGTGACAACGTCGGATACTTGGTCTTCAGCACTTGTGTCTTCAGACTTTGTCTTCAGCACTTTGTGTCTTCAGACTTTGTCTTCAGCACTTGTCTTCAGACTTTGGTCTTCAGCACTTGTGTCTTCAGACTTTGTCTTCAGCACTTGTGTCTTCAGACTTTGTCTTCAGCACTTGTGTCTTCAGACTTTGTCTTCAGCACTTTTGTCTTCAGACTTTGTTCTTCAGCACTTTTCTTCAGCACTTGTCTCAGACTTTGTCTTTAGCACTTGTCTTCAGACTTTGTCTTCAGCACTAGTCTTCAGCTGTTGTGGACTTCCAGTTGTTTGTGACGTCTATTGGACTTAAGGTTTTTTGATCCAGTCATTGGTTCTTTGTCCACATAACCTATTATGTATGTATATACTTACATATATGGTGTATCTAAAGAGTAGGGATCTCTGGAAAACCATGTTATAAGTGATTATCAGAACCTTCATAATATACATATGCATAATATATATGTATATATATAATGTATATCTATATATATTGTATATATATATACATATATAGTACTATTACACATATATCCTATACAAAATTGACGCATCACACACATATAAGTATTACATACATTCATACATAAATCACTTACATACATACATACATACACACATACATACATTCACACATACATACTTACACCACATACACAACGTACACATACATACGTACACACATACATACGTACACACAAACTACTACACATACATACATACATATTCGATACGTAAACATCTAGTGATGGATTGATGTTTTTGATGGTTCATGATGATAATTAGATTCTAGATTGTTGATATGAATGCTAGAAATCTTAGAATGAATGTGTGTTGGGGTTTGGTTGAGTTTAACAATGTCTTTAACCTTTAAACAAGAAAAACGCAGCGGAATATGAACTTAATATCATGTTCTATAATTCTGAAAATTAAAGCTCATAACTTTGGTCAGTCAACAACCCAAAACCTAGGATCAACTATATGTGTTTGAACTAGTTACCAAGATAAACAAAACAACCAAAACAACACAATGGAACTACCTTCCAGAAGATGTCAAAACCATGATTGGATCAAGATGATGATGCTTTTGAACGACCAAAACATCAAGATAGATGTCCTTAAGCAATCATACCCACAAGCCTATAAGAAAACACCATCTTTGCTAGATTTGAAACCAAAATCAGATCAAGAAAGTTGCTGGAACTTTCTTTCAGCCGTGAACATCAAGAGGCTGCTGGAGCCTTGTTCCAGCCGTGAGACTTCTCTTCCAGATGAGAACTCGAATTCTTGTATCGATTTTGCATGTGAGAAAGGGCTAGATGAAGTATGTGTGTGTTCAAAAGATCTTTTGTTCCAAGAACACAAAACAAAAGGAGAGGTTTGGCTGCCATGGGGTTGGCCAAAAAACTTAAACCCTTAGGTGTTTCCCCTAAAAAATCTCTCTTTTAATTTTACAAAAGTTTAAATATATATACATAATTAACCTTTTAATTATATATAATATGTACACGCACTTTTATTATTTGATGTTGCTTAACTAATTTAAACAACATAACAAATAATATCCATGAACAAATATCCTCATAATTTGTTTCCTCTCACATACATTTATTTAGAAACCGATTTTCTAAATTGGTGTAATTATTTAATTGTATGATCATATCATCAATTAGATATTAATTGGTGTTTGCTAGCTTGTTATTGGGTATGACCCGACTTGGATCACACGTACTACCCACATCATTGTCTATGTGTCTTGGGCATACAGAATCCAAACTCCCACTTGCACAAGATACATAGAAGATTGATGCAAGCAGTAAATACTGCCTAACAACGGTTTACTACCCTAATACGCATGACTTAAAGCCATTCAATACATCATCCCCTTCAATTTATCTAACTTGAAATGATTTAGTGAATCAATCATCTATCCTTTTGTTACCATGTCATGTTAAATCCAAGGACACAGAATGATCATTCCTTTTGATTTCTTAATCAGGCCTTAGACATCATTCTTTCAATGAATAAGAGGAAAAATTCCATCTTGACTACATACGTTTCTCACAATCACCTTATGTTATACCTAACATAGCCTTATGTACTGACCATTATTTCAGAGCAGCGAAGAACTAGCTCAAGGTATAACACTCGGTGAATATCAAAACCCAATATGTATCTCAGGTCAGAGATACCAAATGATATTTGCCTTTACTCAAATTTACTTATGATCAATCTAGAAGATTCCTGTAGTAAATTGAGACGCGGGTCAGTCCATATTTGTATCCCACAAATATCTATGAACCTTGGTAGCAACCAATTGCTCTATATTCATACCTTATGAATATCTACCATCCATGTTCATAATAGTCTTACATTCATCTTGTCCCACAATATGACCGACTACGAACATTAGAATAATAAACATATTCATGGTGTAATCATGCTAAAAGGAACATGACTCAAAGATATAAAGAGTTAAAGTTACAATTGTTCCATACATTAAATACTAAACAGACCAATTCCAATCACTAGAATATCGAAGTTCTAAGGCACAGTATGACCCTCATACTTTGCCTCACAAGGAGCTTCGTGAGTGTATTCGTAACATTTTGATCTTTATGAAATTTACGAATACATATCTTTACCCTTTCACTCCATCCCTTATGATGTTGAATCTCCGCTCAAGGTGCTTAGTCTTTGATGAGTACGGTTTCTTGATTGAGCATCCCACCCACGTAATTTACCAAAGATGTCTAGGGGGTCTTGAATGGTAGAGACACCCCCTAGATAAGCAATGGACAAACTTATCCATGCAGCTTCCAAAGCTGCCAATGAAGTGGCTATGTATTCGGATTTTTAGTGAATAATGCTACCAAGTTTGCTATGAACATTTCAAGGATACCTCTTTTCCATTCATAATGGAAGTACACCCGATTGTGATCAAGAGTCATATCGATCAGTTTGGGAGTCCACATCTGTGTAACCCTTTACACGGACTTCCTTTTCATAGATCCGTATATTAAAACATATCCTTAGTCTACTAAGGTATTTCATCATACTTTTAACAGCCATCCAATGGTTATTTCTATTGGTATCTACTTTGTCATACCTAATAAGCATGACACGTCTGGTCTAGTGCATATTATCAGTCAATGATGGATCCTATAGCAGATGCATATGGGATATTCCTGCATTTGATTTTGCTCATCCTATGAGCTTGGACATTGAGACTAGTCTATCACTATCTCTCTTTAAATAGGTACCATACCTTTCTAGAGTTTCCATCTCGAACCTTTTCAGATTTTATAAATATATGCACTTTGGTTTAACCCTATCAACCACCTCGACCTATCCTTATAGATCCTTATTCCAAATATGGGTGGTTTAAACGAGATCTTCTTTATGAAAAACATCTTCCAAGCTAGGTTTTAACACCTTCCAAGTTGGAATATCATTTTTAATAGTAGTGTGTCATCAGCATACAACACTGAGAGTACAATTATGCTCCACTAGCTTCATATATACACAACCTTTGATGCTTGTTTCAATCCATAGATTTATCACTTTAACTTGTATACTTTATTAAGATGTCATGGATTGACAAAACCAATCATGTTGAACTATACGGACAGTCTCAACGAGATGTCCATTAAGGAAAGCGGTTTTGACATCCATTAGCCAAAACTCATATTCAAATGTGCAGTTATGGCACTTAATATCCTAATCGACCTTAGCATTTCCACGGGCGTAGGATTTTCATCATAATCAACCATTGAGTTTGATGGAAACCTTATGCTATAAGTCTTGACTTATAGTATTCAAGTCTCCATGTATATTTGTTTTCATCCTGAAAACCCACTTGTATCCACCGGTTTGGAGTTAAGTGGAGGTTCAACCATTTCCAAACTTGGTTGTTATACAGAATGCATCCTTACGTTCATGGCTTCTACCATTTGTTCCAATCCAAATTGGACACAACATCTTGGTATATGATGGTTAGCCCATAGGGTACAACCACATAGCATCCATTCATGGAAATCCTTATCTTCAGATGGAATGCTAATTCTACCAGATTTGTGAACGTTTTGCATGTATTGATCAACCTCTTCATCATGGTCAACAACCTCTTGTTGATAGCTAGTGTCAACCAAACGTGTATCGGCTCGTGGATCTTGATCCTCATCAGATTCCACTGATCCATGCGTCATTCCTTCCATAAGGACTTGGCTTCCAGAACTCGACCCTCGAGTATAAATTCCTTTTGCTTTGTTGGATCAAAGAAGCGGTATCCTATACAATCTTTGGGATTTCCACAAATATACACTCAGTGGATCGACTTTCAGTTTTTTTTGGTGTTAGCTTAACCAACTTCAACCCCATACCTTTAAATATGATAGCGATGGAACCTTTCCATGCCATATTTCAATAGTGTCGAACCCACTTTCTTGGTTTGGGCCATATTCAAAATACGAGCCGTTGAGAGTAGTGCGAAAAACCAAGATGATAAAGTTGATAAGCTCATAGCCCTAATGAATTGAACCATATCCAAATAGGGTTCGGTTTCTCCTTTATCAGAATGAAGAACATAGATAATTATGCGGAGTTGATTTTCTACTTCATTATTGAAGATTTTGAACATTTCAAAAGCTTCATGCTTATGTGTCATCAAGTGCACACAACAATACCGACTGTAATCATCGGTACCAGTAATGAAGTATCCTTTTACCAGTTTTAGACATTGTCTTAAAAGGATCATCTACATCCAATGTATCATTCCTAATAAGTCTTTGGTTCATACTCATCAAATGAAACATTTTCATTTGTTTCCAAAAGACCATTCTTTTGAAGTGTTTGAATCCAATTCTGGTTTATGTGACCAAGATGACAATGTCAAATATAATAATAACTTAAACCCTTTTAAGTTTTTGTTGCTTAATGTGTATAATGAGTTATTATAGGACGATCTATCATGAACCAATTCAGGATATCATTAAAAGGGCATATTCTTAAAATGATATACATCATCCAAAAACTTAATACCATTTTTGCAACTTTAAATCATGATATTGTTTTAATAGGAAAACATTAATTATTTTCCTAGTCACACTAGGTGCATAAAAAATGTTTTGAGAACAACTTCCAAACCTTTTGAAGGTCTCAAAATAGAGTTTCCCTCCTTGAAGCGCACATTTCATTTGAACCCTTTGCAATAATTGCAAGTGTGAGTCTCATATCCGGTGTCCAATACCCATGTGATTGGAAGAAAATCGCATTTAAAACAACGTGTGAATCATGGATTGTATTTAAGGTTTGCCCAAACCCCTCTTGTCTTTCAACTCCTTGAGATAGGAGGGACAATTCCCTTTTTATAGTCCTATCTCTCCATACTCAAAGCATGGATCGTTCTCCGTTACCTTCGGCTTTATAAGCTTAGGTTTTTGAGTTTTGCTTTAACCTTTGCTTGATGTATCCTTTCTTTTTGGCAATAACTGCTTTAGGATCGGGATGAGCCACTTCTTATAGCCTCCCTTATTGATCGAGAGAATAGGTAGAACCTCTCTACCTATCCCCGCCTCGGTTGCTTTGAGCATTGCATGAAGTTCACCGATACTCTTGTCCCATCGTTCATATTACAGTTTATTATGAATGTCTCAAACCTTTAGTTAGGCAATAAGGATCAAACCTTGGCCAACTACTTTGAGACAGGACAATAAGCATCTTGAGGCTATCAATATGGCTTTTCATCTTAAGAATTGTAAGATGATATCGATTGGGTCTCTTTCATGTGACATGTATAAAGTGCTTGAACCGTTTCGAAGCAATTTTACTAAAGTTAAAGTAGAAGTAGACATTTCCTCTTTAGATTATCATGTCATGTGCCCATGAGGCTCCAAACCCTTTGGAGTTCGGGAATCATATTCCCAACATGAGATCAGATGCTTGCACAGAATCCTTAGTGTGCTAACCCAATCATCAAAAAGCCTTAACATCAACAGCGTGGGTTGGTGAGGTATGGGATCGTCAAGGACATAGACCTTTACTCATTCTTGAGAACGATTCTCAAGTCTCAAATTGAGTTCATAAGATATTATGGTTAGGACGATCCCTCTTGGGAATGGATCTCAGTGATAAGGAAGGGACGATCGGGTGGGGGCGTTATAATTAGCGGTCATCACTACGATATTTGACAAAGTTCATTTTAGTATTTTTGATAAAATTATTTTATCATTAATACCCTTAAATGTCTCATAGACAATTAACAACTAAAATCTAGAATCCAACGTTACATTTAAATGATGGTTAGGTGACCTTTATCCGATTATTTAATTACACAAGTACTCACAGTTTGACAATTGCAAACCTATTGCAACTTCTAGCTTAATGGGATCGGTTAAACATCATATGTTTAGTCGGCATGTTTAATCCCATCACACATTGTATGCCATGCTTCGTGACCCTCACATGGGTTCCAATTCAAGTCGTCCTACTTACACACACACGTGAGTTTTCACATACAAGCGGTTAGGTGACCTTTATCCCACAAGTACGTTAGACTCATCTCAAAACACAAGTTCCTACAAGTGGTTAGGTGACCTTTATCCCACAAATAGTTCTCAGTGATATCGAGTGTCGTGTAAAAGGATGGTGTTAACTTGTTTCCAAAGGGATTTAAGTTTCCATTAATTCAAGACTTTGAAAGCTCTATGTACCTTGTAATTGCATGATTTCAAGTACAGGTACCCTATGGTTCTCTTTTAAATAAACCTCTTTTATTTTGAAATCATTAATCCTTTTAATAACCTTTTATTAGTTACTTAATGATTAGGAACCATAAAATTCAGCTTGTTAAGTCTGCTAATGAGTTTTGTTATGCATATCCAAATATCAACAACAATCATACAACAAACAACCAAACAAGCATAATCATTCAAACATATGTGCATAACCATAGCCACTAAGTTGACTACACTTGTTTGCCATCACAAGTTTTGCATAAGGTCTTCCTAAGGGTTCAACATAACACAAATGATGAGATCTCCAAAGACCCCCCCACTTGAACTTGCATCCAAATGCTTCAAGTCCATCCTTTGTGTCTTCCTTTTGTGCTTAAACTCCCGATCATCTTCTTCTACAAAATATATATCCTAATACATATTTTCTAGTAAAAGAAAAATACTCCTAACCTATTTATTACATTGCCAAATGAATAAACAAATTACAACCCATAAAGATGAATGCCACCACATGACAATTACAATCAACCAAAACCATAACAAACATGGTCAAGGCTATGTTATGCACTAATACATGTAACCTATACATCATTACAAGATCCAAAATGAACCCATTTGACCCTAAATTTTCAGCCAACATAAACCAAGAATTTAGGGTCTTTGTCCAAACAAAACACAATCAACCAAATGATATCTTTCCTTTCAAGATTCAATCATAAGCATGCATGATTATAACCTTGAAAGGTTGGGGTATCATCAATCATCACAAAACAGCCCTAATAATGGTTGTTAAATCCTTATAAACAAAAAATTTATAACACACATGAAACTAGTTATCCACATATCCGGCTCTAGATGCCAATTGGGGGTTTGTGAGTTTAACAATGTTGTTGTGTAACCCATTTCAACAAGAAAAACGCAGCGAATATGAACTTAATATCATGTTCTATAATCTGAAAAATTAAAGCTCGTAACTTTGTTTCAACAAACCCAAAACCAAAGGATCAAATATATGTGTTTGAACTAGTTACCAGATAAAAAACAAAACCAAAACAACACAGTGGAACTACTTCCAGAAGCTGTCAAAACCGTGGATTGGATCAAGATGATGTGCTTTTGAACGCCCAAAACATCAGATAGATGTCCTCAAGCAATCATACCCACAAGCCTATAAGAAAACACCATCTGTGCTAGGATTTGAAACCAAAATCAGATCAAGAAAGTTGCTGGAACTTTCTTTCAGCCGTGAGACATCAAGAGGCTGCTGGAGCCTTGTTCCAGCCGTGAGACTTCTCTTCCAGATGAGAAACTCGAATTCTTGTATCGATTTTGCATGTGAGAAAGGGCTAGATGAAGTATGTGTGTGTTCCAAAGATCTTTTGTTCCAAGAACACAAAAAACAAAGGAGGGGGTGGCTACCATGGGGTGGCCAAAAAACTTAAACCCTTAGGGTTTCCCCTAAAATCTCCCTTTTAAATTTTACACAAGTTTTAAATATTATACATAATGAACCTTTTAGTTATATATATATGTACACACACTTTTATTATTTGATGTTGCTTAACTAATTTAAACAACATAACAATAATATCCATGAACAAAATATCCTCATAATTTGTTCCTTCTCACATACAATTTATTTAGAAACCCTTTTCTAAATTGGTGTAATTATTTAATTGTATGATCATATCATCAATTAGATATTAATGGTGTTTGCTAAGCTTGTTATTGGTATGACCCGACTTGGATCACAACGTACTAACCACATCATTGTTCTATGTGTCTTGGGCATACAGAATCCAACATGTTGTTGTTCATATCTTGCCAAAAGTAGAAACTTTTGTTCATGATGATTAATAGATTATGATGATTAAGTAATGTTAATCATGTCTATATGTTGTTATGAGCTTGAGATGGTACATTTGTAAGGAATTCATGAATACATTTAGTGTTTGATAGATTTGGAATGTACTTTCCAAAAGAAAACTTTATTTGCCACCATTTTGAAGGATGATAGTTTTGAACTGTTTGGGATGTTACGAGCATGTTAGTAAGTTCATGGATGCATTCTATTGTGATAGAACATGTTAAATTGTAGTATGGGATAGCTTGGATAATCATGGTTGGTATGTTGGACTTTGATGAACATATATGATGTTGATGTTGTGATTGGTACTAAGACATCATGTTTGGGACTGGAAACTGATTATTGTGGTGTATGTTGAATGCAATGAACATGGTTAATGAATATGAATGTGATCATCATACACGCGTTGCGAATCTGAGGCCCCTACTTAGTAGGATTGGCAAGGTTTAGGATGTGAAAGTCGTGAGTGGCTTCACATGGCTGTGGTGCGTGATTTGATCTTTCTGTGTGCATGTTAGTGTTGGGTTATAACTAGTGGACATGTTAATGTTCAGTTCTATTCGCATGACTTGTATGATACTTAGTTGTATGATGATCTAAGTGATACACCTAGATATATAGCATACATATGATCTATTTGAATGTTCAACCATGTATGATATATGTGTATGATTGCTTGAATGGTTACAACACATAAAGTCACCAACGGTGAAATGGGTCAACTGGGTCAAACGTTGTCTGTTTCTGAAACCTTGAGTCCTTGGTTGTAGTGTACTTAGGGTTTCACATGTTTCTCTATTTACACGTTACTCACGTACTTATATGATCTAGGTAACCTCTGAAGGTTGTCTGTCCATTCTGTCTGTCAGTAAAACTCTAAGTGTCTATCATGCGTATGAGTGTGAGTTCATGCTCCACTCTTTATTTAATCTCTTTTGGGGGAGATAGCATACTGGTAAATCACAAAAGCTTTATATATTCAAGTTGTGTATAATATTAATATAGTGTTGATGTCATGGAAAAGTCCACACACTTTCGAATTGTTAATATTGAATAGCGGGGAAATTTGGGTAGTACTACTGGGTCTGACGAGCCCCACCTATGTGACTCGAGGTCAACCGGGTGCAATTTGTCCTATGGAACATTGTCACGACCTGTTAAGTCGTGACAGGAGGCATGAACGTAACACAGTCAGCTTCAATTGCGAAATCATTATGAGTTAATATTTATTGTTAATAGACTAGCTATCTGTTACAATGCACCACTTCTATATATATCTATTATTAAACTACTTATGTTTGAATATCACTCTTGAACTCACCAACCATTATGTTGACATTTTAGTATGCTATTCTTAGGTCATTAGCTTGCTTGCCATAGGAGCACTACATTGTTCACTTGCATCTAAGACTCGGTCTTCAATACATCTTTATTGTTTTAATAATTATTGTTTACTCTTTTGGGTTGGCACATGTTTTGCCATAGTATACATTTTTATTTTTTTGGTTTGTTTTACAAAACCCTTCCCCACAGTTTAAAGTTTATACTTTGGTTGATTTTATTTTAATTATGTCATATAGAGTCGTTCTGTGTACTATTGACTGTGATCCTGGTTTGTTCACACACCTCGCGGTAAAACTCCGCACGTGGATTTTGAGGGTGTGACAGATTGGTATCAGAGCCATTGGTTATAGGGAACTAGGTTGCATACACACTAGACTATAACCGCACACAGTTAATCAGTTACCTGTGCCTTATTCTCATTTACTGTATACTCATTGGCATACACGTCACACTCTCTGCAGCATGGCATCGTCATCGAGAGCTCCAGGTAAGCAGCCTGAATCACCTTCACCATCCGAATCCCCACCCCCCGCACCTGTGCCTGACAATGGACTCGATTGGCCACGACTAGCTTATCCTCGAGAGGAGATTAACTGGGATCAACCTTTTGCATTGATGAAGCGTGAACCTCCACGAGATTGGAGTTTCTATCCTAGATTCGTTGATCATATTATGTTTAGGGAGCGCGTACCTGTCCCGAGGCCCAGGATTAGGAACAATGTCGACCAACCAATGCCTTCACTCCCACGGACGGTGCAGTCCAACGAGCAACTGATTGCTACACTGGTAGCTGCACTAGACACTGAGCAACATCGAGTCAGGTGGCTCACGGGTGATGTCTATACACTGCAGCATGAGGTGTAAAAACTGCGACATCAACTGGATGAACTCGAGGAGCAACACGGGAAGACCCTAAACGGGTGTCACCATATGCAAGATGGTCTCATAGCACTCTGAGGGCGCATGACTGCTCATGAACAGCGGGACGCCGTAGCCGATAATAGGATTGCTATTTTAGAAGCTCAACTAGCGGCACTTCAGATTGCTATAGCTCCTGCTCCTGCAGCAGACCCTGAGGATGAGGATCCCGAGGAGGGACCCGAGGAGGGACCCGAGGAGGAGGAACCGGTGGAGATGGAGGATGACAGTGATGGGTCAGATGTTGTCGATTGATTTTCTTTATATGACTTAGACTACGTAGTGTTTTCTTTTTGAAATCTATGTGGGAAGGGTTGTTTCCCCACACGAACAACAAACTTAAATTTTGATATTGATAAATACATTGTGACTCATTTACAATTTATTTACTTTGGTTATTATTTTTGTTATGAATTTTGTGATTGTGATGATTCATTATTTCTTTTATTTACTGTTTACTGTGCTTCAATGAGATAAATGTGTTTGATGTTACTCATTATTGTATTTGTGAATGTAAAGTGAAAAGAATGGACGCCCGTGGACGTGGACGTGGACATGGCACAGGAGAACACGGAGGTGGTGCTATTAACATGACTCTCGTAGAACTAGCTACTCTAATTAATGAGCATTTTAGGTGGCAGTGGCTGCTGCCCACGCGGGTGAGCCAGCAGGTAAACAATGATAGAAATATAAATCTGATATCCTTCATAACTGTATGGGATGTCTGATGAATGTGTGTTGTGTTAAAACAGGACCACCGGTATGCACCTACAAGTCCTTTATGGACTGTAAACCACACACCTACAGTGGTACAGAGGGTGCTGTAGGGCTTGTACGATGGTTCAAGAAGACTGAGTCTACCTTCTCCAAATATAACTATCCACCTGCTGATCAAGTGAAGTACGCCACCGGGACTTTGGAGGGTGCTGCTCTGTCTTGGTGGAACGCGCAAGTCCAGATGCTAGGACAAGCGATGGCGAATGGACTTCCATGGGATGAGTTCAAAGCAATGATGACTGAGGAGTACTGTCCTCGCAATGAAGTGCA